>JAVQKG010012362.1:0-18424 GCA_036025885.1 Hypseleotris bucephala
ACACCCAAACATTATGATGCCAGTTACCTCAATAGCGCCACTTAGGGACTGAGTGAAGAATGTAGTTTTAGGGAAATTTACAAAAATTTGGCAAAAGCATCCTTTACAAACATCCAGGGTAGCAGTGACACAGAGGGTAAGCATTCGCCCTGCAACAGGAGGGTTGCCGGTTCGAATCCCTGCCCAGCGCACATTGTCGTTGTGTCCCTGGGCAAGACACTAAACCCGCATTGCTCATTAATGAATGTGGTTGATGGTTGAATGTGATTGGTGTTCGGAGGGGCGTAGACACATGGAGCGTTTCGCCGATATACATTTGCTGTCGTGTACGACAGCGTGAGTGTAGTTTTCTTTCAACCCATATGCCCTTCATGCCACAAATCACATAGCATTATTTGTATGTAAATGTCACAGCCTCCCCTCAGAGCTAAAGGTCCAGGTAAAACCAATCATTACACATACATACTACATACATGTGCAGCAAACACAGTCTAAAGGCACATCATTACAGGCCTCAGAATACAAGAGCGATGCTTTTACTTGGCGGAGAGCAGAAAATGGCAGTTGGCTTTTGTGCGTGGGAATGTGAAAACATGTGTGCGACTATGTTGGAGTAGGTGTTTCACATGCATTAAGCCGACTGAAAAGAAATGTCAGCCAAATACCAGAGCATGAACCCTGGCCTCCATCTCTGTGTGCATCTGTTTGTCACACTGCATTTTCTGTATATCCTTAAGCATTTAAAGAATAAAGAAAATGGCTAGGACTCCTACAGGAATCCATTATGATGTATATTTATTCTAATTAGAGAATAATACTATAGAGAATATACAGAATATACTGTATATTCATCTTAGAATGTTTGTAATTCTTTTTGCAGATGTAGAACTGATTCCTCACAAAACTGACCATGCAGCTCAACTTGTTTGGAAATTTGGAGCATTTTAGTGTAGGGATTATAAAAAAAAGATGATGATGATGTCTAACTTGTGAGTTGGTAAATTATTGATTAGTGATGTGGATTTGAAAAAAAGATGCCATTGCGAGATAAGACCAAACATACTATTTATGGACATACAAGGCCAATGAGTGAAGTAACTAATTAATTTTAAGTCTAAACTTTTGTAAGATAAAGCTTGGTGGAGGTCTGCCCTCTTTGTCCCAAATTAGAAAGGATCATCTGTAGGATTGAAGAACTGCTGCTTTTACATTTGCACTTTGATGCCTATATTGAATTGCAAACATACCTTGTCTCACTACATACTACATTTGTCTGATCCCTTCACCTCTGTCCTCTCTACTTTTCTTCAGCTCTTGGTGCATCCCCTCCCACTCAGTGACATACAGGAGATGTTCAGACCTACTGTATACAGTCACATGCACATGGCCCACAGAGGGTTAGTCTGTGTCATTGGCTCTTCTCCTGAGAGGCTGTAGGCGAAGAGTTGATGTCGAGTTACTGTGGCAATTTTGTCTGTTTCCTTGGAGACATATTCTACAACAACCAACGTAGCACATACAGTATACTGTACAGTGTGAAGCATCATAATAATTTCAACAAAGACAGCATTTTACTAATTTGTTTTAAACAGGTGTAAAATCAAAATCAAATGTACAGAAAGGAAATACATTGTAAATTTACCCCTTCAGGAAGTTTTAAAATCAGAATTAATAAGTGAAAATCGTCTGGATCCAAGATTTTTAGGACTCAATATATCTGTCTTTAGGCGACAAAATGTTAGACTAGTTCTTCTAGTTCAAGAATAGTAAATTCAGAGACAGTAGTCAGTAGATAAATTATCATGATGTCTTGGCAGGCGTTTTGATGCAGCCTTTTTCATGATATGAGCTGAGGTCTATGGTGGCCAAATGTACCAAAGATTTGGCATTAGAATATAATTATCAAAGTGGACAAAATCAGTCCCTTAATCAGCCTTGGCTAAAGACATATCTACATCAATCAACAACACGGGCAAACAAGGACAAAATCAGACTGATGGCCAGTGGTTGAAAAGGAGGAAGTGGAAGATATATAAAGAGTAATAGCTCCAATCAGCAGCAGTAGGCCTAAACAGAGCAGTTATTGGAGCAGTGAGGAGAGTGACTCATCAGCAGACACTGCATGTAAAGGCACTTGAACCACGTTTCCCTTTGACACTGTGAGATTAGTATTCATGTTTGTATACAGAAGATGATCATGGCACAAGACAAGCCTTTCAATCTAGACAAATCACACGCCAGTAATCGTTCCATGCTGTAAAAACAATTTCAATCAGCAGTCCTGAATATTGTATTTAGTGGTCAAAATTTTCGAGTGCTTTTATGCAATATCACTCTGGAAATATTTACATTTCCTCCCAAATTTCACATAAGTTGAAAGTCAAATATCCCTGGCATTTTGTGACTAGTGTATGTTCAAAAATCTGCTAAAGTTCAAACCAAGCCTAAAAGAAAAGCTTGAGTGTAAAGTAATTTACTGTAACTTATTCGGACAAACTCTACTTTACCATCCATCATTTAGATCCTTTGTAATCTGCAGTCATTTCCGAGTTATCATTTCAGTTTTCCTAAAGTGTTTTTGTGCTGGCACTCACAAATTGAATAATGGATTTTTTTTGGTTTTACACTCTGAGCAACACCTTGTACTTGTCACTTAATTAATAAAAACTGAGAGTCTCTCCAACACAAGCCCACTGGCATTTCTTGATGGGGACAGACACATTCCACATGCTCCTGCCTCTACACTTCCTGTCCCACTGTTTTCCTCTAATCTAATACACTCTTCATCACACCCACATTCAAATCCACACAAATGCACTTGCCGGTTTGACATTCACACAACGCTGGCAGCCACGCCACATAAGAGCTCCTTCCTGTGCTGCTCGCCCACCTGCTGCACAACGCTACAGCAACGAGTGAAACAGCATCCTTTCAACCTTTCCCAGGGAGAAACACTCCACACAAGTGCCACATCTCTTGATAATGTCACTCAAAAGTGTCCCCTTTTTGATCAGTTTGGTTTATCAGATGAACTAATATTGTATTAAGTTTTGGTGAGAACAGATGTGAAAGAAAATAGACTTTACAGTATTTGGATGTACGTAAAAGACACAACACAGAGGACTCAAATCTTATATTCTTTACTTTAAATAAGTCGTTAGAGTCCATACATTACAGTGTCAAGTTGGTATGATTTATTTAAGCTCTATAAAGTGACACTCAATATCTTCAAGTTCTATATATATATATATATACACTAACTGGTGGCAATTAATATTCAGCACTTTTGGATAATACGATTTTCATTTGGGATAGTTTTACATGCAGTGCAAACAAACCAAAAAAATCAAACCAAGGCAAAGTTTATGAAATGGTAAAAAAAGAAAACTTCTCGTTCATTCTGTCATAAAGGAGAAACTAAGTTTTTATGATATCTACTTTTATAGATAAATAAATAAATATAAATATAAATTGTGACAAATCAGTATTATCAGTGCAAGTGCAAAGATGAACATGAAAATGTTATTCTTCATTTGGCATTTCAGTCAAATATAGTGTATTTGTGAGTATTAAATGGCAGAGACTCTGTTCTAAGATACCTGTGCTCCAGGCTGTGTCTCTATAATACTAAGCTTTAGACTTTCACCTTCAAGTCCCTCTGGGTCTGGGGTAGGTGGCCTTTGTGAGTGGCCCGGATCCTCACCTTTGACGGTCTCTGCCACTGCTCCTTCTGCTGCCAGTTTAAAATGTGCACCACGGTCTACTTCTAACACACTGCTCTCCTCTGTTGTGTAAGTATTTTGAAGTTTGGTTGTAAGCGTGCTCAGACTGTCGCTGGCTTTGGTGAAATATGTCTCGATCTTCGACACAGGTCCCTGATCAGAGAAGAGGTGATGCAGGTAAGCCTGGGCAAACTGGTCTGATGTGATTAGGTCCAGATTAATGGAAGCACTGGAGGCCCCATCACTCACACTGGCTTCCATTCTTCGACCTGTCAGATTCATAATGATGCTGGTAAGTGTGGTTTAAGTAAGATTAATAACTTAGTTGTTGGTAAAGCATTAAGTGATAAAACACATGCTCTACCTGTCTGTGCCTGGAGCTCACACAAAGAAATAGTCACACTGGTTCCTGTTTCTCTGTCTGTCACTGTCAGACCGGTCATAGCGCCCTCCTCTGGTACGTCAGAGGACACTTCACATGACGCTGACAGACTGCCTCGACTTTTCACCACACTCACTGTAGATGACTTATATTTCCTTAAAATTTAAAGAGCAAAGAAAAGAAATGAAATAATTATACGGTTATACAGTATAAATAATACAGCATGTTTTAAATTAACACAAGTCTACCAGCAGATGGTGCTATAGAGACTGGAGAGCAATTTTTTGTCAGGCCAAATTTCTGCATTTGACTGAGAATCTTACTTATAGACAGGTATAATCTGTGCCAGGTCTTCTTTATACTGCTTCAGAGCGGCCCTTGCGGCGAGTGGCTCCATCTGCCCCTCGAGTCCAGCCAGATGTACCAACATCTGAGTGTGGAACACTGCTCCACTGGCCCACTGCCTTAAAGATCTGAACATATCCAATCTAAGAGAAATGATAGCAGTGCACAATTACAAATGCAAAAACATGTCCTCACCTGGACTCACAGTCTTCCCTAAACAGACATGTTTTGAGTTGAGTGAGGTTCAAACTGAGCTGAGCCTCAAGTCGTGATGTGTCCTCCATTAGTTTGCTTTTGTCACTTAAGTTGATCCTGCAGCGCTTCAGATACTCCTCCATCAACTCCCGGAGCTCACTAACTCTCTAGAGAGAAAAATACTGTGTTTGTAAATAGTCTTTATATTACCTACTACTCTAATCATCCTCTTATCCAAGCACCACCTGATGTGCTGATGACCCAGCTGACTTCCCCGAAGCCAGTTTGGAAGAGGCATACAACATGTCTATCACCATAGTCACCACAGATCCCATCAGACCAGCGACTCTGGGCTCATCGGTGAAGGCTGACAGTCGACCAATCAGATCTCTCAGATAGGTAGGAGCCCTGCTCCCAATGTCTCTCTGCAACTACGAGAAGACAACATAAAATACAGGCAGCAGCACGACTGTACTGCTCATGAATTGAAAACATTTCCCTTAGAAAGAGAAATAAGCTATCATGATTTCAATATTGACAGCAGAGCTCTGCCCCTATATCGGTGTATGTAAATTATAAAGTCACTAACTTGTTGCATTTGTTCCTGAATAGTGGGCCCAGAGCTGTGACTGCTCAGAAGCAGAGGGTGTATGACACTGAGGTTAGGCACTGCACCAGCCTCTAACATGGCATTGTAGAGAACAGCACCAATCACATCCTGGGCTTGAGTAAGCTCCTCTTCTGATGAAAACAGTTGTCCCATAATGATGTGCGTTCTTTTAATTATCTGAAGGCATCTAAAACACACAATAAAAAACACAACTAAAATCTGTGTAAATAGTAAATCACAAAAGAGACAAATAACAGTAGTATTTCAAAAGCATGACAGTGAAGAGGTGTCCGAAGTCAGCTGGCTGCTATGTTGCCACAGACAGGTTGTTTTAATGTCACCAATATTTCGTTTTTATATAGGCTAAACGTGTGAATGTAACCCTTGTAATATACTTACAAATTAGCTCTTTGGTTTAGAACGATCATATAGTCATTTTCTGCTGCACAAACTGTGTTTGTTGCCAGTTATGTGTCCATGCTAGCTCCTCACTGCTCTTTTTTTCATTTTGCAGCTAAGAGGCTAAACCAAGACAGCACTGCTGCAAAATATTGCTCAGCTGTAAACCTACATCTCCCCCTAGCGCAATACACACGAACTACAGTCTATATAACGCAATGGAGAACTGTTTTTAGTGCTAAAAGTTAACCATGGATGGCTGGAACATATTAGCCACATTAATCAATTAATTAATTGTTGAAATTATCATTAGGGTTTTCAGACTCTAAAGCTGAGTGAACAATCTGTTTATACACCTCTTGCTGTCGGATTACTAACTGATAGAAGAAAAAATTGTCTACAGATAAAATAACTGTTGTCCTACCTGTTTGTTTGTGCTGTAAAAGTAGGCTATATTTTTTAATTCTTGCATAGTAGGCCTATATCCTATAAATTGGGCACCAAGTGTCTCATACTGAAATTAAACTAATCCTTGGTGACCTAAGGGACTCTCCTAACAAAGTCCATTGGGATGAAACTAATAGCTCAGTCTTCAGATTGTGTTAAACATTGGAAAATAGGCCAAGGGCTTTGAGCTTTTCATTTCACTAAATGGAACAGCGGCCCGGGTGGTGGTGTGATGTTGACTTCTTTAACTTGACTGAAGTATGGCGCAAGGGGATTGGGGATTTTATGCAGTGTGAAAGCTGGTCTTTTGTTAAGTGGGACAAGGGCTTCTACACAGTCAGGCCTCACACAGTGCTGTGTACTGGGGAAACAAGAGAATATGACTGAGGTTGTACTGTTGTTTATTCAGACTGCAGGATGGTCACACGTGGAAGTAAAATCTCCATATAAAATATACACCTAGACCTATATGTAAATTTTGTGCCCCCAAAAATTCTAGCCATTTTACTGAAACAAAATGAATGTCTTGAATGTGATGTGGTCCCTCAGAATCTTTTTAGTGACACCCAAACTCTATAACCCCTATAATCTTTCAAGCAAATTTATGCAAAAGTACCTAGTAGTGCCTACTGCATGAATCTATTATAAAATTATATATATATATTTTTTATAACATTTTTAGTAATACATCCATGGCCTACTGTAACAACTTCTTGGCCCCCAAAAAAATCTGAACATGAACGTGTGGCTACCACACAGTGACCCCTATTGATGAAAAAAGTTCCCTGCAGCCCCAATGTCTTTCCTGTGTAAATAAACAATCCAACATGGCGCTGTGCGTGTAGTGACAGCAGAGGCATGTAAAATACTATACGGAACAATGAGTGAACCGCACAATAAACAAACTTCTGTGCGGTATTTCTGTACTGCTGGAAACGGGATGGAGCCATTTGTAGTTGACGAGGTTAATAGAAAACTATCAGCAGATAATGTAAGTGGTTTTAGCTGAAGCGTGTTGAGCAAGCATCAGGCTCACGACTGAAACATTAATGCCTAAATCCATTTCCATATTCTGTTGATTATTCTGATAAAAACGAAGTATTTGACGGATTTGATTTAAATATTTGACTGATATAATGATGTATCAGTTGGTTGTGTGTTGGCGTATAGTGGCCTATTTGCAGATGCTGTCTCTGTTTATACAATTAGTGTTCAGAACAATAACCTAAATCCTCCCAGAGATGTGAACATATTCCTTTAACAAGACTATTTCTTTGTAAGACAGGTAGAAGTCAAGCCAATGGGCTTTTGCCACAATAAGAATAAAAAAATGGATAAACAACAACAATTTTCTGCTCACTTTGCATTTTGTGAAACTGCTAATGTAATGCTTTTCTAAACACTGGTTTACTAATAATTGGTCTGTAGACAGAGAGTCATAATTATTTTTGCTTGGACTATTTTGGACATTTTTACTACCACTGTGCCCCTGTTTGTTTGTTTTGTGTGTGTTTAGGTGTCCCATTTGCAAGGAAAGGTGATTTTCACTTCTTCTTCTGACATCAACACCATTGTCAATCTGAAGGCTGCTGAGAGACTCTTTCTTTTGTTGAAACATGACACACCAATAAAGCTCCCTACCAACATCAGCCAAGGTACATGTATCTTTTGTTTCATTTCATAGCAACTCATTCTCAATATGAATATCATGTGTTTTCTTGTAGCAAAGGCAGCCTCTCTGCTGCAAACCAAGCTGATGACAAACAGGGAAGACTGGACCAGTGCTGCAATCTTATGGAGAGGCCTGCAGAGGGAGCTCAAAGACAGAATCACTGACAATGTACTAAGCATCAAGACAGGTGCAAAAAGAAAAGGAAAGGAAGAATGTAGTAGATCAGATCTCAGCAAACAAAAGTGTGATGGAGAATCTACAAACAGTACAGCACAGGAAGATGAGAGGAGGCATGACAGAATCAATAGTGAACTAGATGGAGCCACGGAAAGTAAAAGAAAAAGATTGGACCCTGAAAATCCAATAGGTATGAATTGTTCTCATTAAATGTTTTATGTATGCATACTTTTATACTGGTTCAATGTTTGTTTTTTGCTCTTTGTTAGATCAACAACTAGGCTTGCAGTCTGCAGACTCAATCTCTTTTAGAATCAGCTGCAAATGTAGTGGAAGTCTGGCCCGGTACTTCAGCACACAGGTAAGAAAACAGTTTTTAAAAAAAATCTTTTTTGTATACACTACTGACTGACCGTACCAATTTGTTTACTAATGCAGGATGTTAGTAAAGTTCTAGGAGCAAGTCTGACCACATTGCTTGGCTGGAGGGTTGACCTAAAAAAACCCTACTTAGAGGTTGCTTTCATTAAACCATATAATTACATATCTTCATATTTGTTGTGTAACTTGTGTCTATGTCACTTCATTGTTCCAGGTTAACGTCTATTTGACCGATGACCACTGTCTCCTAGGGATTCCAATGACAAAGTAATTGATGCATTATATGATTAATTCTAAGTAACTATAAAACACCACATATCCATAACCAATAAAACTTAGAAAATGAAACTGTTTTTTATATAATTACATGTTTCAGACCCTTTAATTGGTTTATTGTTTGTGTGTTGTTTCAGATTGCCTCTTGCTAACAGAACCTACATTAAAACCACTGGTCTGAGGTCTACCGTTGCCTGGGCTCTGGCCTCATTGGCTCAGATACAGGTATTTACCAAGTAGTCAAAGTAACAATACTATTAGTTTAATTGTTAATTCACACAGTGTTTTATGTGGGTAAATCTTCCAGACAGCATCCTTTGTGGTTGACCCAATGTGTGGAGTGGGGACCATCTTAATAGAAGCAGCACAAGAGCATAAAGTACGTAGCTTTTATTTTTTAGCTAAATGACTACATAATGTTAAACAAACAAAAATATACAACTTACATGAACCTATTTTTAACAGGATGCACATTTCCTAGGAATAGATATTGATGATGGACAACTGGTGAAAGCCAGTGGAAATTTAGTGGATGCAGATCTTGAAGACAGAGTACAAGTGCTCAAAGCCTCATCTCTGGGTAGGCAAAATTGTCAAAGATAGAGTACTCGGATTGTTTTTTTTGTGGATTAAAAATACATTATGTTATTCTGCTTTTTTCATTTATGTGCAGTACTTCCTTTGCATAGTGCTTGTGTGGATGCTGTAGTTTGTGACATGCCTTTTGGAAGAAAATTTGGCAATAAAACTGACATAGCCATCAACCTACCACACATTCTTTCTGAAATAGAAAGGTAGGTTGCTCTTGTCTTTCTGTAGTTAGTACTGTAAAAATTTGTTCGTATTAATTATAAAGGTGTTTATTAATATGTTGTTTTGTCTATTCTGTTAGAGTCCTTCGTGTTGGGGGTATCCTGGTCCTTCTTCTCAGTCCTCAGTTGTCTTGCTTGATTAAAAAACTCATCACACAAGAAGACAGAAAATCAAACTCTGTTCAAGAAAAGAAGCTTCAGACTGAGAAGCAAGATGCTCCATCTGTTGCAGCATCTTTTACAAAGCAGCTGTTTGGCCAAGGCCACAATAATGGATCCACATCATCCCAAGAAACAGAGCCTTTGTGTGGACGCAACAGGACTTATCCTCTTTCCTCTCTGAGGCTTGAGAAAACCCACAGGGTCAGCTTAGGTGTACTAGATGGACTAATACACAAATATGTAAAGATTGATAACCAGTGTAAAGAATAAACAACATTGTTGTTATTTGTAATTTTTTGCATTTGATTGTTTTCCTGGCAAGCTGAATATAAAACTTAAAAAGAGAATTAGTACAATCTCCGCAGGAGATTATAATACAGTATTCATCAAAAGGGATAGCAAGTTGTACCCCGGCTGTATAATACTGCCAGTGCCATCTGCCACTGTTAGCCCCGCTTAGCCCAGATATACATTGGGGGGCTTAGTATTAGCTTTCATTTTATTTTACCCATAATCACTTGGATGGTAATCACTGGCTGATAAAGTGATAGTTTTCTTCTTTGTTTGAAAAGTATTTAGGCCCCGGTAATGATTTAGAATTACTTACTTTAGTAAAAACTTTCTACTAGACACATTATAATTAGGATCTAATTCTGTTATGCTATTGATTTTGTTTTTTTATGTGAGATATTTTCCCCCCGATTCACTATAATTTCCAATGGGAGAGTGTCACTTTTGTAAGACACAACAGTCCCCACACAGTATGGGAAAGGTACGCCATGATGTCTATTGCGCATGCCCATTGCGCAGTGGAAGCCATGTTGGAGCTACAGTGGATTCGGGCTGAATTTTTCTGACGCCGTATGTTTTTCTTAAAATATTGGATTTTGTCGATCGGTTGGGGTCCATCAACCATCCGTGATCGGTGCCCTAAACCCCAGTGGACATGATGAACTCCAGTGTCGACCTATCCCGGCGGAATCCGCAGGAGGATTTCGAGTTGATCCAAAGGATAGGAAGCGGCACATACGGAGATGTGTACAAGGTAAAGCTGCACCAAAGAAAGCGTCCCTATGTCCATATTTGCGTTAATATGCTCACGCCTTTATCAACTTTTGCCTCTCCGGTTGGCTTGCTTGTAGCGATAAGCGTGTTTTGCATATCATGTTGTGATGGTCCTTTATGGACCGTTTCGCGCGTTGTTGATGCAGTGGTTTGGGTCCAACTCCTGGGCATAAATCTATTATCGGACACGGGCTGTAGCTGTTGTTAGCTGTGGTTTTAATGTACGCAATGTTGCAATACTTTGCGGAGATATTGCATTTCTTTTTAAAACTCAGATCGGCCACTGATAATACTGCGACAATTGAAAATGTTTATCGTTGGATAATCTGAGTGATTGACCAATGCTTTGTACTTTTGTTTTTTACGGTGACATAAACTAAATTTTGATAATTTTGGAAATGTTTGCACTGCAGCATTCTTGTGTAAAGTTGAGGTGACTTGATAATACATCAAATATTTTAATTAAGTGCTAGCAACTTGAGAGCGAAATCTAGAAGTGCATGGTTAGCCACCTTTGCTAACCTATGTTTTATACTTTGCTGAAACAAAAATCCAGAACATAAACCATTGACTGTAGAAATTCACTGGACGTAATACATGTTCTCATCTGTGCCGCATTAGATGTTTAGATACTTATCTAAAATAGACTGATCTGCCAAACTGACAGCTGCCTGCGAATATCCAGTGAAGTTTAGCTATCGTACTCCGATAAGGCTACAACAAAAACAACCCCCTTATACACCAACAAATACATAATGTTCAGCTATTGCATATTTTCGTGGAATTGAGCGTCTTAAGTACTTCCAGGTTCAGTTTTGGATAGTTCATAATATTGTTTCACGTTACAGCTTTCTTGTTTGCTCCACGCTTTCCCGAGGCCCTTAGCTTGGAGCACATAGCCTGGCATCGGCTCCTGAGTCACAGCCCAGAGCCCAGCCCCAAAACTGTCATGTTGTCCTTGTTGTGTTGTGTAGTAACTAAACTGATTGAAGTTTACTTTAGTGGATTTAATGCATTAACACACCCAGCATCCATGAATATAAAGTAGTAGCCTATATTACTCAAAAGTAGCCGAATGCAGTTCAAAATACAGTACAATAATATCTATGGAAGTTCAAATAAAACATGTGCTGTAATTCTTGTTTTGGTGCACTGTCCATGATGTAAGGTAGTACATGTTGGAACTTAACACTCTTTTAGTTGTGTTTATGGCAGCTTGTTGTTGAGGAATTTAATTTCACTGCTCTGTGGGGAGATGCAGTTGGCAGCCTGGAAATTGATTAAACTGTTTAATATGACTAGATGATGTTTGGTTAAGCTCCAGTAGGTTCAAGGTCTACCTTTTACTTATTTCACCACTGTTTCTCACATTGCTAGAGACTTAAGTTTGATTCAGAAGGTTAAACATAGGAGATTAGTCTATCTATCTTACTGATATCAGTCTGAACACCTATGTACTAACTAGTCGGGTGAACTGGAAATTCATCAGCTACTTTTTGTGCACCTTTTTGCTTCTTGGAAAGCATTTGCTGATGGTAAGCAGGGCTATATTGTGTTTAGGACTTTTAAAATCTGCCAAGTTGCTCAGTCACGCTCTACAGCCAGAAAAGTGTTATTCTTTTGTTGCTCCTTGGGGCAAGGTCAGACAGGCTTGATTGTTTTGTGCATTTAAGCCACTATGACATGACAATTACTGGTATACTGGTACTGTAGAACAGTGGCTACACTGAAATGTTTGTGCTTTATTGATATGTCCAGAATATATTTGATAAGAACTAGTCCAAACCTGCTCCGAAATGCAAGATTACAATTATTTACAAGAAATGATTCTGTGTTTTTTTCACTGTCAGTATTTTTTTCTTATTATCTTAATATGTTGTTAATGCCATCACCAACTATGATTTTGGATTTTGCTGCCTGGACTGTACCAGCAGCATTATCACACACAAATTAATGTTGTTTACATACTATATAACATTACTTGTTGCTAAGATACAGGTTATTTGTCATCACCGTCCGTTTATGTTTTTTATTGTTGAGTTCTGCACAAATATGTGCAGAACACACATTTGGTGAACACCTTTCCAATGAAATGCCTATATAAGCTTATGTAAATCCCAGACAGTAGCCTTAATGGTTTTCTCTTAATAGCTGCACCCACTCACTGTGCTGCTACTGGCTCCATTCAGGATACTGTTTATTTGCCATTACACAGGACCTAGCTTAACTGCTGCTGTTTACAGAGAGTGACTTCTTCTCTGAAGGTAAGGAAGGCTGAGAAAGCAAACGCAGTGAGGCACTGTGCTGAAACTGATCAGATGCTGACCAATCAGTTTGTAGCAGTACACTGTGTGAAAATGTGCCAGCCATGTTTCTGCATGTCCTGTCTTAAAAGTGTAGATGTTCGTAGATGCTTTCCTCAACATATAATAACGTTGGTAAATATGGTACAGGTTTGTTGCACAGCTGGGCAGCTGTGGACCAGGAATGCAGGAATCACTTCCGTGTATGTGTTAGTATGTGTTCATGTCCTATTGTTTTTCACTGCCCCAGCAGAGGAAGAGAGTAGTGCAAAGAGCCAACTCACAAACCCAGATGATTGTGTCGCACAGACACATGTGAAGGCGGCTACTGGGCCACAATAAAACTGTCTGCTCTAGAGCCATCCTGTTTTTGTTGCTTGTCCTGCAGTGGCTCTTCTTGTTTATGAAGTCTGAATCATTCACAAAACTCAAAAAAGAATTTCAAATCTGCTCGGCCTCTTAAGGAGATCAAATCTTCAGCCCGGCTCACTGTCTGGCTCATGGTCTAATAAATTCCCCTAGCAGCAAGTTGTCTGCTTTTTTCTGGTGCAGTTTGCAGATTGCACTAAGACCACTGTAGTTCCACTGCATTAGTGAGGGACAAAACCAGATGTACCAGTAAACATTTCTGCTGCCTGTATTCAGCATTTTTCAAAGTACTTCACGCACTTTACATCTCTTGTCCACTTAGGGATATATGGCAAGTAGATTTTTTGACCCTTGTTTTTTTTATTTTTATTTTTTTGTAATATTAACTTAAATATTAAGAATTTTCATATTTTAGATGGCGGCTGGTCCCACAGTGCACTGTAATCTGTTCCCTGGCAACAGTTAGAAGTGACTGTACTGTCTGTTGGCAAGCACAGTTGCACTGTGTGGTGCTATTGCCAGGTCTGAGCTGTTTATCTTGTTTTTACTGAGCCAGCCCAAATTTACTTTAACCCCTAAAATGTAGGCTGTTTATTTACAAAATCACCTAAATTTTGATTATTCATTGCCTACACTATACTTGCCAGCTCTCTGGGAAAAATGCACACAAATATGCAGTACATTTTGTGCATGCAGCAGTGTCTGGGTGGGTCAGTACCATATCACAAGTGTGTGAAGTGTGTGGTATGTGACTTCACAGGCCCACACCGAATGTGGATCTCTGTGGCACACAAAGCAGATAAATCACATTCAGATTACAGTCTCCATACACCAAGACATATCTCAGTTTAAATGTGTGGTACATGCAGAAAGGCTTTAGTAAAAGTTGTTTTCTTAGACTCTGACCCAAGAGTCCTGGGACAGTTCACAGGCTACAGTGTTTGTAATGCTTGAGCGAGTAGGTGTTGCGTGAAAAGACAGGTGCACTTGTTTAAATCGCTTGAATGCATGCAGTGCTGCACCTCACCTGTTCCAGTCCTGGGGCAGTTGGCTCTTAACGACTACCTTTGTGTTCACAGGAGCACAAAAATCACAAAGTGCAGGTAAATGGTGCAGGCACTGCCGCATAGAAATGTGAGCACACATTAACATTGTTTGCACTTGAATTGCAACTTGACTTTAAACATTATATACTATATTTGTTGGGACTATGTGGATTCTGTTGCTTGATGTTATAAAAAGGCAGCGATTAAACTTAACCCTGAATAATCAGTAATAGGAGGAAAGTTACATTTCTTAATTGTCATGATACAGAAGATGTTTTGTTTGTTTAATGTAACCTATCTTGAGGCCTACAGTGAGTAAAAACAACATTAGAAGTTATGTAAGTAGATAATGACTTCTTAATTTAATCATTGGCTTAATGGTTAGGAGAGCGTGATATAAACTGGACTTATTTGTTTAGATCCTTAATTACTTGTTACAGTTGAAGAATAATTATTTTTTTAGAAATTTTTAGCGGTGGTTTGCATTTCCCACCAGGTAATAGAAATAATGTGGTGACAATAAGTGCTTCATTAACTATATAAATGAGCTTTGAAAAATCCCAAGTGACAGGTTGACTAGATTGAGAATATAAAATAAAATGAGTTGTTTAATTTAATACTTTACTCAAACTGTAATGCAATAATTTGGCGATTTTCCAGAACAGGGGGAAAAAAAACATTTTTAGGTCATATGAAATTTTAATGCTCCAAAAACATAGGGGCTGTGAAAGCATTGAGTTAAAGGGTTAGAGAACTTGACCATCAATACTTGGGTATGGTCACAAATAAAATACACTGCTTACTTTTTGAGGAAAACCCACGTTGTATATGTTCCTCCTGACACCCGAACTTTGTGTATTGGCCAATACCCGATACCCACCGACCTCAATGCTAAAACTAAAGGCATAATTTCTTTTCTATTGAGAAATAAATTATGTCGGCTCCAATATCGGCTTCATTTACAGATGCGTCAAGCTGAAGGGCCTAGATTGGCTCTCATCTGTTCATGGTTGTATCAATTCAATAGATGGAGTCAGCCACAACATAATTATTATCAAGACAAACAAACACCAGTATAAATGGTAAAGTAATTTAAACCTTGACTTTGGGCACTGGGTGGTTGTTAGTGCCAAGAGATTATTTTGGAATTTCTATTAGGATTGTCACTCAAAGGTTTTCTGAGAATGGGTTGAAAAAGATACATTGTCCAGTGAGTGGCAGATACTGTATGTGTGTGAAAATGCTTTGATGTCCCAGTGCAGCAGATGCTGGTTTGAGAATAGAAAGATAACATTAGGACTATACCACTTCCTACTTCTCTAACTGTATACTTCTTTCTCTTTGGACTCACAACCTGTCAAACCCTGAGGCAGGTGGGCTACAGTAGACTTTAGAAGGTCTACCTAATTTAGTGGCCAGTAAGTACATGCAGATTTGGTCTATTCTGAAAGGATAAAAATGCTTTTGCCAACATTGCTAAAATATTCGTCCACCGCTGGATACTTGATTTGAGAGCAAGCAAATTTGGAAAAGCTTTTGTTGATGTTTTTGTTTCATGTATAGCAAAGGGAATGTGTCAACTGTGCTGCCCGCATGCCCGCATCTCATGGATGGATGGAACTGCACAACACATTCTGCACTTCTGACTTTGTAATGACACAGGTCTTGTAGACTTGCCAAGCAATTACTTATCTGTAACAACAATGGCTATTTAGAAACTGTTAACTTATTAGCTTTTGCAAGAATTATTGCACAAAGAGAGGGAAGTTAGTTGCAACACGAAACTGATTCATTTGATCAAACACTAAACCCTATGAAATGCCAAATTCAACAGAAAAAAAATCAACGGTTGTTTACAGTAGATGTTGTGACTTCAGATATTTCTAACCAGTCAAGTCCTATTAGGCTGTTGTGTGCCACTAACGCTGGCACTCAACGCAATGAGTCATCCTGGGTCTTGTCTGAAAGCGCACTCTCTTCTCTCTGCTTCTCTCTCACTACTGCTTTGTTTTGGTGTGACTTTGTTGGACTTTTTTCTATTCTTTGCCTGTCTCTATTTAAGCGTGATTGACAAAAGGTTTATTTCTCGCTGACAGTGTAAACCTTCTATTTTAGAGGACAAGAAGTAAAATGATTTTCATTAAGACATAGAAAAATAAACAATACTGGGTTTCTTTGGTTCAGATATTGTTCTGTTGCGGAGATATGTTCTGCCTGGTTGTCATGGAAACACTCAGAATGTCCAAAAATCCTTGTGGAACCTTGCTTGGTTTGTTTGACACCGTTAATCCCAAATGCCCGTAGAAATAATTGTACAGCATCTTGGAGACTCGTCTCATTGTGAGTAGAAAAATAGTTTGGTTTGTATTCAAAATGGGTTTCTTATGTACTGGGGAAACTGCTCTATTGTGTCAAACTGTAAAATATTTTTTTTATCTATGATAAAGTTGGTACCTAAACTTTCGAATCACAATGGGACTCTTTTGGGGTTTCCTTTGGGTTCTGAAAACTACACCAGTTTAAGGGTTGATATTCAGATGCTACTGTGGTTTGAGTTTTGACCTTCTTCAGCTGCTGTAGTTCAAGTTGTGACCCTCTGTGGCTGCTGTAGAGATCAAATCAGAAAATATACAGGCTCGTGAGTGTGATTGACTCTCACTAGCCATTTGGTCCAGTTGTATTTTACTGCATACATACAGCATAGTGTTGACCAGCTTTGCTTAAAATGTCTAACCAAAACTTTACAGTGACCGATAAGCTATTAACAGTTGAAATAAAACATGAAAAACAATTGGCAAGCAAAAATGTAGAACTGCATTGTACAAACTATACTTTTAGAACAATATTTCCTGATAATCATCCACTACCCTTAGAGCATAGAAGAAGTTAATGTCAAACCCTGGTGATACTTCTGATCAAATGCAATCTTGTACTTATTCGAACATATTCAGCCTTTATTCACTACAAGACTTTCTATCAGAGTTTGCCAGGATCAAATGCCATGACATTTGGCCTGTTGTGTTGCATAAATATGTCTCTGAGATTGCTGCAAGGACTGTTTCCATGGAAATTGAAGGTTCATAATGAAACCTTTATTGAATTTTATAGTTATAAATCAGAAATCTTTGGTATTCTTGCTGTGATGCCCACTAAACTAAGGCCATGTTTGACTGAATGGACTAATACATCTCTCCTTTGAAAGTCATGTTTAATTCATATCTCTTCAATATAGAATTCCCCTCCCATTGCACCAGAGCTACTGTTGTATGTAAACACAGAGCTATTTATAGGAAATGAAGTTTAATATCCAGCAAAACCCTGTGAATGAAATTGAGCTTTTTAGGCATGCATACATTTGGCAAGGTTTTTGGACTTGCAAAGTTTCATCTTCTCTGTAGTAATTCTGTATAGTAGTGGAGTTAAGAAAGTGGTTATTATTATTTGACAAAACTTACAATGTCAATATGGTGGACAAAATGCACATTAGTTTACTTCTTTTTTTTGTTTTCTCCTCCCGCTTTTAGGCTCGTAATGTCAACACCGGTGAACTGGCTGCTATCAAAGTCATCAAACTTGAACCTGGTAAATTATTACTGCTCTTTTTTACCTTCTTTGTTCCTGTTGCTTCTTTTTATAGCCTATCTCTGTATTTTATTCATACATTTCTTACTAAACCACTACCTGGCTGCAAACATGTCATTCCACAGTTTGTCAATTATTTAAGTCCACATCCTTGGAAAAATGCTCTTGTGCAGCTTCCCTTTTCTATGACTTCTGTGTGCTATCGTGTGCTTTTATAAGACCAGATAATATTTTTTCCTATACACAAATTATAAAAGCTTTCTCAGTACAAATATTACCTATAACAATTATGTTTGTGTATTTTTAGGTGAAGACTTTGCTGTTGTCCAGCAAGAGATTATCATGATGAAGGATTGTAAACACTCCAACATTGTAGCCTATTTTGGCAGTTATTTACGGTAAGAATTAGGGGTGAAACAATTAATCGGAATAATCGTGATTAATCGATTACTGAAATAATCGTCAACTAATTTAGTAAT
>JAVQKG010012453.1:0-15691 GCA_036025885.1 Hypseleotris bucephala
ACTATAAATGTGGCTTTTCTGAGCAAAGTGACCACTCTACATGAAGACAAGAAGAATGCTGGTTAAGGTCTGACTTGGAGGTAAGTTAACTGACTGGATACCTTTACACTCAACATGTAACACAAAAAAACTACAGTTAAGTAAACTTTATTTTTAGTTTAGTGTAATATCTTATTCATTAGGTTTTAGTTGGGGTTATTTTTTTTTACTCTTTGCAATGTTGAATTTGTGTGAGTGTAAGAATGTAAAGTTTGTGTTTCTTTGTGCACACATTTGTTAATTGTTTACCATTCTGCGCCTGTATGTTTTGGAAGCACCAGAGAAACTGCAGTGATGAGTTGCGCTTGGATGACTCTGTTAGGATATTATCTCGGGGTCGTGAGGGACAGTGGCAGAGCAAAGAGAGGGGCCACAGAGTGTGAGAAAGACCTGTTTTTTCTCTGAGTCCAGTTTGGGCCAGTTTCATTTATTCATCAAAAAGCAGAAGCACTTACGTCATTGAGGATCCAATCATTCAGAAATTATGCAATTACTTGAATAGGATTGTGAACGTTATAGTATTAGGAGAAGAACAGATTTGAAGGCTTGGTCTACTCTACTGTGTATTGTCAGAACAGTCTTATCTTAGGTTCAAAGTTAATCACGTTTATCAAAGCTGAACCTTCTTCCTGTGGTCATGTGACTTGTCTGATTTACTATAAAACCTGCCTTTGCTCTGGCTTCTGTCTCTTTGCAGGAAAAGTGACCACAACAGCATCACACCAGAAAGGCCTGCTGCCATTCAAGTTTAGGTCCATTTTCTGCTGAAGTTTTACTACTTCTTGGACCATGGCGCCAACCCTGACCACAGCGTTCGCCCGGCGATGGTGGATGGCCGTGACTGCTATCATTGAGAACTTACTCTTCTCTGCTGTGCTGCTGGGATGGGGGTCTCTCCTCATCATGCTCAAGTCTGAAGGGTTTTATTCCTACCTTTGTGTTGAGGAAGGTGAGTGGCTGTAGTCTTACTGCTTACGCAATGGTAGATTAGATTAGAATTAGAATTAGAATGTTAAGTAGCAGAGACCAATTGGCTGTCTTACTGTCAGGGTATGTCTCTTTGTCAGCCCTGTGACTAATCCCTGTACCCCTCCCAAGACCCATAGTTGCAGGGATAGGCCCCAGACATTAAAAATAAAGATACAAAACCATACAAAGATACTTGCATGATATTACTTAACTAATAATAACAATGCATTCATCATAGATAGCACTTTTCTAGACACAATCTTATGCATTATTCGTTCACTCTACAGTCAGACCTGGTGGTGGTAAGCTACTTGTGTAGCTACAGCTGGCCTGGGGTAGTCTGACGGTGGCTTGGTTGCCATTCTGTGCCTGATAATCAAATATATTTATTAACTTTTACTCAGATGCACGCAAGTTAAAGTGCATGTAGTCTAAGTGCTTTAAGAAACTGCACAAATCAAAGTAAGTGAAGTATTTTCTCAATGTCAGCTTTCTGGACCAGTCTTATCTTGCTGATAATGTAAGAGGGCAGAAGAACCAGCTCAGCTTTTTCTAGACATGTGACATGAGATAGATCAAACTGCAGGCTTTATTACTGCTATTATGGATGTTGAAAGTCCACTGATAATACTGAATGTGGGAAAGGCACAACATGCTGATAGCAAATGATAAAAACTAAAAAACACACACACAAAATGCTTAGTAAATTAAATGTATCAAAAAGAAACTGGTGGTTAAGTCAAGGTTAAACGCATGTGATTTCTGGTCAAGAGGTTTTGATGAAGTATGATTTCTTACAATGCTTAGTTCAGCAGTTCCTGGTGAGTTGTCATCAGAACGCTGTGGTCTTACACTGTGGTAGGCTGTCATAACTGAAGCGTCATCAACCACAAAAAAGCGATGTGATTAGTAATTATGTTGCAAAATGTATAACAAATGCATCCAATGGCTACTTTTAGGAACAGAATATTTAAGACAAACCTGCTGATGTTCAGTCTGAGAATAAGAATGAAATGAAGAAAAAATGATTTGACTTGACATAGTTATTGGTGCCAGATGTGCTTGTTTTACTATTTAAAAAACTGCTCATTTAGTGCAAATAATCTATAGGAGTTACAGAGAATGGTTCCAAAAAAAGAGAAAATATAGAATTAGTTTCAGTTCTTGCGTGAAAATGCACACTGGCCCAGAAAAATAGAAAGTTAACAGTAACAAAAAAAAATGTTCCACACCCATTACTGTATGCACAAAAAGTCCAACATGACACTGTCTGTTTGGGTGTAAACATAGTAGTATAATGTATAGCTAAACTTTAAATAGTCGCATGTTTAATTTAAAATGTGTTTATATTCCAAATCTTTCTGTTTCTCTTGCAGCTAACCATACCAGCTTTAACCTATCCTTGTTGCCCGATTCTTCCGATGAGTACGCTGACTACTACGAGACCGAGGCGGGTGTGGTGGGCCTGGGAGACGGGGTGGAGATGAAGCCTTTGGTTCCTCACGATGCGCCCCTAAAGATGAATGGCTGGCTCATCTGTAAAGAGCAGGACGAGATGTTGAATCTGGCCTTCACTGTGGGCTCCTTCCTGCTGTCGGCCATAACACTGCCTCTGGGAATCGTCATGGACAAATACGGACCCCGCAAACTCCGACTGCTGGGAAGGTAAAAATATTAAGTCCAAAAATGTATTCAAATATGTGATAAGTAACGACATAATACTGGCCATCATATTAGGTCGACCCATAGGGTAGACCATGTAACCAATGTCTTCAGAGCTTGGTTTGTACTAGTTTGATGCCTTTTTATGATCTTTAACCAGCCTAACTCTTCAGACCTCTGGCAATTTTCAGCACCAAACTGTTGGATGGATATTTTTCATTTTCTGTGGCCATTCTCTGTAAACCCTAGAGGGTTCTGCATAAAACTCACAGTAGATCAATGAGCTCACATTCAGATTCACTTAAATCGAGGCTTGGGCTGAACTTGTTTTTTTTTTTTTTTGTCATTATAAGTTGTCAACTGGTCTCCTTAATAATGTGGCCACTGGGTGTATGCCAATAACCCTAGATATCATTCTTTGCAGCACATGCTTTGCTCTGTCCTGTCTCATGATTGCATATGGAGCGTACAAACCCAATGGTAAGCTATTATCTCATTGATAAAATTCCTTTACTATGTTTGAGTTTTGTGTCTAAACATTTGTAACCTCCACAGAGCTCTCTGTCCTCATCTTTATCGCTTTGACCTTCAATGGTTTCGGGGGCATGTGTATGACTTTCACCTCTCTCACAGTAAGTGTGCAGATGTAAACTTTCTATAATCACAAGAGCTGCCTGACTGGTTTATTCATTATAGTTTGTACGGAACAGCCCCCCTTCCCACTTTGGTCTGGCATTCCTGGCACGCTCCCATTTGGCAACACTGGGCTCTGTGTTCCTGAGGACAACACAGATCAACTTTAATTAGTTAGATGTATTCTTTCACAGAGATGCAACAGAGAAGGTTGTTTACTGTACTGCTCCCTTATTTAATAGCATTACATTATCAATGATACAAATCTGAAATATAAAGAAACTTAATTTGAACTTAAAAGAATGAGATTTTCTATACATCTCTGAAATATGTTGTGTTTTATGGTGTAAGTGGAAGGAGGCTGGAGGTTGTAATGGAACTTGAACTACTAACTTTTCTAACACAAAACAAACTGAATAGTTGGTAGCATAATTCACATTACAACCGGACTATACTGCTATGGTGTCCTTACGCAAAACACTTTAGCAACATTCCATGGATTTCATAATGATTGTGGTGGTGTTAGAGAAGATAGGTGAGTCTTTTTCGGGATAGCTGTGCAGAGAGCATGCCACCACTTGTTAGTGACTATGGCTACAGTGCAAAAGAATTTTAATTCTGACCCCAAAAAACATCTGGGTGATAGATAAAGACAAGCAAGCTCTTTGGAAAGCATTTGGAAAGCTGAATTCACAAACAACTAAGTGACAAAAACCATGGGTTCAAAGGCCAACACTTCATCAGGCTGTCGCCCCTCCCATAACCATCACTCATCGTACCATAGTTCACCAGAAAACACCAACATAGTCCAGTCCTGCTCCATGGTGATCCTGTTCCTAGAAAAGGTCTCAATGCGTAAATCGTCCAATAAAATGTCCTATTTCTAAAACACTGCTGGCTATATTTTTCACCCTCTCTGTGAAGATTTCAGACTCTTCTAGTTAATCCTATCCTTAATCACTTCAACCAGCCTAAGCTTCAGAGATTTACTGCTCTTTTAATGAATGTTTTAACTCAAGAAGTAAAGTTTCTAAATGAAAACATGTTTTCTCTGCTTAACAATGGCCAGTCTGGATCTATAGCTTGGTGCTGCTGGATTAATCATTGGCCTACACAGTCTCCTTGAGACTGACTTTACTCCACTCCATTTACTTTCAGCTATTAGTGAGGAGCCTAGTACCTAATGGTCAGCTCAACACTGGCTTTCTAATGTCAAGTGACCTTCTCATGCCCTCCAAATAGTTGTGCATTTTTACTATTCTTACATTGAGGGACTCTCATACCATTTGAATCCTTATGTCTTGTATTTCTACTCATACTGTATTTACATAAAAAGTATTAAGAGGCTACTAAAGAGCGCTACCATTCCCAGAAACTTTACCGTTGCCCATGTCCTCAAATGTCCCTGAACTCACTCCCCTTTTTAGGATTGTCACAGCTGTACATTGTTTTCATTTTAAGTCTCAATATGTATCTGTAACATCATGCTGTTTAATGTTACTCAGTTTACGTTTGTGTTTTTTGATGTATGATACCCCCATGTTCATGTTATTCAATGAAAAATCTCATGGTGATATTTTTACAACACAAATGACCTTTCTCTTGTTCTTGTCCAGCTGCCTAACATGTTTGGAAACCTTCGCTCCACATTCATTGCCCTCATGATCGGTTCATACGCCTCCTCAGCCGTCACTTTCCCGGGAATCAAGGTAATAAAGGCAGCAAACAATTAATTAACTTCATTTGCTGGTCAACATGTATAAAAAACACTATTACCTACTGCATCTCAGTATATTATTAAAAGGGTCATTACTGAAATAATAACTAAACAACATTTTGTAATAACACACATAGGAAATTTAATTTCAATTCAAATTCAAATTCAATTGTTTTGTTGATTTCAGGTCATCTATGACTTTGGCGCGCCTTTCATCACCATCTTGGTTGTGTGGGCGGCCTGCGCTGGGCTGGTTTTCCTCAACTGCCACTTCAACTGGCCGCTTGAACCTTTCCCTGGACCAGAGGACATGGACTACAGGTGAATTCACCAAAATGTACTTTAAGACACAAAACCAAGTGTCAGATTTTAGGTAATTAGATGTTGGTTTAAATTGCGCATTTTAATCATTTTTTCCCCAATCCTCTTAGTGTGAAGATTAAGTTCAGTTGGATGGGCTTTGACCACAAAATCACCGGACAGCAGTTTTATCGCCAAGTGACCACAGTGGGGCGGCGTCTTAGCGTTGGCACAACCCTGAAGGCTGACGATCTGCCCCCTAAAGAGGGTCACAAGCTCTGCCTGTCCACCATGGACCTGGAAATGGACTGCAAGCCACAAGAAGAATGTAAGATATTCTAATATTAAAGCCGCTCGACCTGAGTTCTTTTTCCTTAAATTTTGGCAAAACAAAAGACTTTGAGGTCACCCATGGGCTGTATTATTATTAGGGTTTTTGTTTTAGATCAAGGTAACGGTTTAACCTATCTATCCAGAACTAGAATCAGGAATAATGTGAATAAGCTGTTGTTTTTTTCAGAATCACCAGTTTATTGACAGTATTTTTTTTAAAGAATGACATGATGGCACATGTATAATGTATAATTCAAACTCATTTTTTTTTTTAGATAGATCACTTTTACAGGCACACAGTCAGGTAGTGCAGCTTCAAAGTGGATCTAATATTCAACTTCCTTATTGTAATGTTTCAGATTGTGATGTTTTGTTACATTCACATGTTTGAGCATCTCTGTGTGCTGAGGCTGTGTTACATTTTCTCAGGAGCTGAAAACACTCTACATTTCTACATTTATGTGAAGATACCCTACACTGCTACTATTACTTGCGTTGACAGTAGTACTTATGTGGCCATGACTAGCAGTGGGAAAGAATGCACATAAAGGGACATGCATCTAATCTGAACTTTTAACCCCTTTAATATTTCTTTTAAGTTGTAAAAATGAATTTTTGCTATAATTAACTTGTTGTTTTGTCTGCTTGTCTTTGTAGCTCAGTCTTTCCTGAAAAGCATTGTCAGTCCCATCTTCATCCTCAGTGCGGTGACCATGTCTGTCACTCAGCTGCGTCTGCTCTTCTACATGGGCGCAATGAACAGTGTGCTCGAGTCACTGACCGATGGAGACCTCAACACAGGTATGTAACATTTATATATTCAAATAAACAAATCAGGTCAAGTCCACTTATATATACAAGATAATTGATTTTCTGCTGTGTTTTCAATAAGCACCGTTCAATAGCTTTGATTAATAACTCCAAAACAGCTGAACTGACAAGTTGTTTATTGACTTTTCAGTTGAGAGAATGGAAGTCGGTAAGAGATTAGTAATATTTGTAGATTACTTTCACTTTTAACCTTTAGCTTTAGAGGTGACATAGTCTACATCAATAACTATAGACTTTTGAACTGCCACCTGTTGAATTATTAACTATAACATTATAGTTATTAACCAAGTAGAAACCGCTGAACTTGCTCTCTAATAGGTCATGCGATAATATGTGTCCAAAGTTTTAGTTTTTTTATTAATATTTTAATTTTCTTTTTCTATTTTAACACAGTCAGTTTATATTCATCCATCTTTGGCGTTCTACAGCTGCTTTGCCTGATGACCACGCCTGTGATTGGTCAAATTATGGACTGGAAGTTGAAAGACTGTGTTGATGCAGATGACCTCTGCAAGTATGTTTTCAGATGTAACACACTTTTACATAGATTTTGATTAAATTTATGACTTATTACTTTTTCTGTGTTTTGAATTTACAGGGGAGACTCAAAAATAAAACCCAGAGACAAAAAGACTCAGAAAGTGACCAATGCCTTACGAGCCTTTGTTCTCACAAACCTCCTGCTGGTGGGATTTGGGATTACATGCCTCATTCCTAACTTGGAAGTACAGGTAAGTGGTCCATTCTGAGTTACTGATTAGCATCATTTTACAACAGGGACATTATGCCAAAGTCAACCTTGTTAGTGCCATCATTACAGATAATGTGTGCAGTCAGGCTCTTCTCTGATCAATCCTGAACCATTAACCTTTATTCATTTGTTTGTACAGATCGTTTCATTTGTTTTACACACTGTGGTCAGAGGCTTCATTCACTCGGCTGTCGGTGGTCTCTATGCTGCTGTGTAAGTATTATTAAGACATTGTAAAAACTACAGTACATTCACACTGCCCTACCAGTTATAAAACGCAAAGTTATAAATGTGCAAAAGCAATGCTCTGCCAGTCATACTCAAAACATGATGAAGATTGGGTTATATGTACTTTTTCTAACAATAAATGTCTCTTGTGCCATGCAGGTATCCCTCGTCCCAGTTCGGCAGTCTGACAGGCATGCAGTCTCTAGTCAGTGCTGTATTTGCTTTGCTGCAGCAGCCACTGTTTTTGGCCATGATGGGACCACTAAAGGGAGACCCATTCTGGGTAAGTGCTCTAAAATATTCACACAAATTCAGGCCTGAAGCTGTGGCTAATTTGTTATTGTCCTCCAGGTCAACATTGGACTGCTGGTGGTCAGTATGTTGGGATTTCTGCTGCCTCTCTATCTAATCTGCTACAGACGACTGCTCAACCAACAACAAAAGGAACGTGAGGAAAATGCTAAGATCTTTATCAAAATCAACGGCTCGGACCTCCCTGAGGCCTTTGTTTAGTGTGAACCGTTCACTGAGTGAACGAACAATGTTAGGTGTATTTAGAGGATCACATGTACTGTAATTATGAGCCTCTTTCATCAAAACACATCTGAGTTTCCACTGACACTGCATTCATCAAGGAAACAAGTCTATTGGGCCTGAGCTGAGGAGGAGCGAACAGCATGAAGTGAAGAGGCTTTGAAAGGAAAGACTGTGAAAGGAAGGAGGCATCAGCCTCTGTATCTCCCCCAATACCTCTGAGGTCTCTTATTCCTTCTATGTTCAACGGCTCTTCCTTTGAGCACAGGAAGTGATGCAGCTGAACACATCTAGTTTATATAAAAAATATTGGATTGATCTTTTATTGGTTTATTTTGTCTATTTTTGTTATTAAATACTTATAAACCAACCCACCTGTAACAGGACTTTCAAACAGGATTTCAGAGTCAGTTACAGGTCAATTGTACACACAAGTGGTGCTTATAAAAAACTTTCTGTCAATAAAGAGTTTTAGATAACTGTGTTGAAAATGATATTTTAGGTTTAGATTTACCATCTCGTAGGAGACATGAGAACAGAGCTGTATAGTATTTATTTCCAAATTCTGATAAGTATTCTTTACAAGATGCATATTTTTGATCAACACTATGTAGGAGTTAATCCTACAGATTAGTGAGTATTCATTTGACAGGTTCAGCACTTTTTTTTTAAATGGCAACCGCCCCCATCAGTTTTGAAAATACTATTTGTTTTACCCATAGGGCAAACATTTTGTTTATAGAGTAATGTAATTTTAACTTATTCTTTGAATAATTTGATGCCTAATAAAGATTTTACAATCTGTACTTATTTCTCTTCAACTTTATATACATGGTTTATTTTAGTGTAATTAATTTTTTAACATAGTGTACCTTTTATGGCCTCTCTATATGTCTATTGTATAGGTCTATGCTCAAAAGTTAAAATAAATGCACAATTTACCAAACACACAATCACAGCAGAGCCCAACATTACCTCAGAATGGTACAACCCTTAACTTATTCTCAACAAAACACTTCTTACCACTGAGATTCAGAATCTCTTTTACAGGGGAGTCCTGGCCCCAATGGGGAACATGTCTTAACAATGTCTGGTAAAACGTTGTACACAGAAAAGTCTCCAGACTCTAGTCTCTGACATAAACACAAAGAAATCAGAAAAAACATTACTGTGTTAAAGAAGTGTTTTTTTGCTGCAGAGTTAAGATGCTGATAAACAGATAATGAATATGTCTCATATTTACAAAGAATGTCTAAAGTTTTCCCACAAATTATTAGTTTTGGAGTTTGTGTTTTAATTTTCACCACACAAGCAGTTTGTTGCAGAAAATGAATTAAAGCAATTACCAAATATATACATATATACTGTATATATACAGATAAACAGCAGGGGTCACTAAACACAACATTTTCACTTGACTCAAACAACGCTTTGAATTGGGCCCGAGTAAAACTCACACATCCAAACAGTTAATCTAGCCTACATTTAAATTGAGCTTCTTCAAGCATGTCAGACGTCTTTTCGGTGCATCTTCTCTCTACACTCCACACGCCTGTGTCTGCTCCTGTAGGCTATCTGATACTTGACTCCCGCAGATGGCTACTTGACACCTTGCCTCCCGTCACCGTTCAGAGACTGGTGTGGCCTAAAGAGAGCGACTCCACCAGCCAGGCGGGCATCTGTGCGCAGGAGACTCTGACAGAGATTAAAAAACAACCTTTACTAGGATACAATAATAAAATGTAAACTTGAGATAGGTTAAAGGGCGATCAGCGTAAATAACCTACGCTATTTTTGTAACTTTACTGAGACCTGAAATGTTTTATTTTTATTTTTTTCGTTCTTTAGGCCTAGTATTTTCCCTAAAATCAGGTCAGCATGTTTACCAGTCTGCAAAATAGGATCACAAACATTTGGCCAGAATTATTTCACTCAGAGGCCAAGAGTTATGTGGACAGAAAGATAGACGGGACGCCAGGATAAACGGAAGTTGGCAGGCGGAGACAGATGCACTAAAAATACAGCAACAGCGCGACATTACATAATTTTAAACACGCGCACACACGCACGCACAAATCGCAATCTCCGGGATGTGCTGGGGACTGGATTAGGACCTAGATATCTCGTCATCACGTCACGTGCGTGATGATCTGGTGGCAGCGTGGTGGTCTTACCTCCTGTGGTTTGGACCGAGATGACTTTTCTCATTCTCTCACTTGTTCAAACTAAAATGTACCAGTTATAGCCTAAGCCTCACATTCTGGTCACAGTGAGTTCCTGTGAGTCTCTGCATGGGGAGCGAGAGCGAGGGGATGAGCGAGAGCTGCGGGATTTTACTGAAAGGGTTTATAGCGAGATGACGTAGAGTGCGTGCCACGAGTGGTGGTCCCCGCATCAGTCCCATAGATACTGCGCTTCTACGTCACCGCGGAAGGGATGACGCAGAGCGCGCGGTGGAGAAAAAAAAACCTTCATAGACTTGAGGCTATAGAGCATCACTGTTCCCACAGCGAACAAGAGGGAATATTCCACGTGAGTATAATTGCCTATCATTATTTTATTTTCATTTTTTTTTCTGTGTGTAGTCAGCCTGATAGGCTATATGGAAGAATTCAAGACTTGGTCTCAGGGCAAATTTGTATAAGATCAAATTTAAGTTTACTTTTTTTCACTGCTCTGATTGTCAGTATATTCTTTACAGATAGCAGAGTCATTTTCAGGAAAGTAAAATAAAATGACAAAGCTGCTGCTGATGTGTCCTTGCTTTGCTCCGCACAGGCCTCGTGCGCGCAACAGCAACGCCTCGCCGCGGCACCGATCAGGAAGTGAATGTGAAGAAAATAAGCGCCTGTGTGTTGTGTGGAGGTAGAATGACATAGAGGGGAGAGGTGGGAGAGAAGCGAGCGGAGAGAAGAAGAGACAACCGGAGGACGGAGCCTGTTTGTGGGACCTAGATCAGCGGTTTCTCATCTGGGTTATTGGCTATCTATACCGCTGCACCGCCAAATATGCTCATAAAGGAATTGTAAGTAGCTGTGAGTGCGTGAGCGTGTGAGAGCAGTGTGAACTCGTTTATCGCTGAATTTGTGGCCAGTCTATCTGCGATGGCATTACAAGAATTACAATCCAGAGTGAAGAGATGGGCGCTATCTACCCTACTTCCCATCTTATCTGGCATTATTTCATCCAAACGGCATCTCACCATCCCTATGCATCTGTGTGCTGCTGAGGCAGGCTCGAGTTGCATCCGCAGCCGGATAGCATGGCTGACTGTGCCCTTCACATAGCCACTCATATAGCCAACCTAGATGCTATGGGATAATAATCTCACTAGGGCGAAAGGAAAACTGGTGGAGCGACGCGGTAACGCTCAATGAGAAATGGTTGGTCTACAAGCCACATCCGATTTAGTAAAAAGCTGTAGTCGCTGTGGCCATGTTATTGATGCGCGGTGAAGGTGAAACGGCTGGTGGTGCGCTCCGGCATTTACCTCCAGAGGAATGGAGCTAGGTGTAGCTAGACGCGGCCAAGGTGGAAGAGTGCACTTGAGATGAATGAATGAACGGGTAATGAGAAGTGAGTGAATATATGGCCAAGCAGCAAATTGGCACAATGGAGATTTCGATTAGATAAAAGAAGAGGCAGATTTAAGATGAAAGCACCTGACAAATGCAGTTTTATAGCTTGTAGATTTCTTCCTACACTGGTGTTGTGTAGCAGGCCTCAGCTGTACTGGGAAGTGGCCTACTCCAGATTAGCTGATGTTACAGTGAAAGATGAATGGGGAATAAAATGGGAGGTAAATTGACAGCAAAGAGTTTTAAATGACTGGTTGTCTGTTTGGCTAGTTCATTTGTTTCAATACAAATTATATTTTACTCATAGGTAAAGCCATTAGCTAATGCAACAGTTTTTAAATTTCTGTATTTTATTTTCATATTTATTTAGAGTAACAGTTAGCCTACATAAACCTGTGTGCCAGTGACTGCTAGAGTTGGTGGTTTGAATCTTGCGATGACCTGTGCATAATGATGTTGTGCCCTTGAGCAAGACGCCCACCGTTCTTATGTACAAATGAAAGTGTTTTGGTGGTGGTTAGATAGGCTGTTGGCGCTGAATGGCTGGCATGTGTCAGTGTGCTCCAGGGCAGCTGTAGAGAGGATTTTTAATAAAGGATTTTCTGTTGTAGACCATATCCTTGGTGTTAATTTATTTGTGGCATTTATTCTATTAGTTTTTGAGTAGGCTATAGGCTTGACGTTAACTTTATTCAAAATTTACTAGCCAATGAATTGTTAAACTAGCCAGGATTTAAAATCTTTTGCATGCACATTTTCTATTTGTATTTCTTGTATTTAATTTAATTACAATATGTGCAAAAACAAATCAAAGTGGCCAAAGGGGCTAGTGAGAGTAAAACTAACTAGCCAAAATGAAAATCTACCAGCATTTGGCCTTTTGCTACTAACTAACCAGACCTATATAGGTACATTTCCACCACTCCCAGCACATGTTTAACTGTCTATAAATATAAACATCCAAAAATAGTATCTGCTCTTCAATACACATCTGTCAGCTGGTTTCTCCCAACACAACTTTAATCAATAAATGGCCTAGGATCAGGGTGAATGCACGGCTAAAGACCTGAAGTGATTACAGGGAAATCCTCAGTAGTCTGCCTGGAAAATTAATTAAACCTTTGCTACATTTACGACCAGTGTTTACACAAACAGAGACAGCATAAAACAGTAAACTAATGATGCATGTCCCCTTCACCTGAACCACGGACCTAAATCACTCCTGGACTGGTCTAGTTTTTTATGCTCTGCGCTGACATTTGACGAGTGCATGGCAACGCAGGTGTCCATAGATGTGAGAGAATGCACAGATGAAAAGACAAGTAAAAGGGAGTTGGGGTTTATTGTCCTAAAGCAACATCAAATATATAACCCTTGTGTCAAGTTCTCCAAACTTGAAAGGTTAAATCTGTTTTATAATATTTACTATTTCTATATTTTTCTAATTTGTGTTTTTGAGATTTTTTGCATCCTTTAGAAGGCTGCACATAAAGACAATATCATGCTGTTTAGTGTCTAGCCTAGATCACAACTGTGTGTGGGTGGCAGGATTATGTGAATTTAGGCAGACAAAAACTGAATTAAAGAGAGACAATACTGACATGTACAGTGTAGGTGTGCACACTATGAGAAAAACATATGTGTATAAAACAGGGTGAAAAAAATAATTGTATAATGATTTGGCCTGTAACATTTTACTTGAATCTATGCATGGTAAAGAAAGAACACAAACGTTGCTTTATAATATTGGTCAGCAAGGAGCATTGTATAAGAGAGAAGTTATAAGCAAGCCAAACACTGACAAACACCTTATTTTGAAATCATTGCAACATTGTGCAGCAGACAATTTGTAAATGTCTGAGACAACAATTGTGAAATTGTGATTTTCTGTGTCGTGATTATTCTAGGTACAATTTATTATTGCCTGGAAAAGTTTCTTGTTAATGCGTTCAAAAATAAGTATGTTGTAGGCACATTATGTCCTAAATCTTTATAAATGACTCTATAAAGTAACTTCTCTTTTGTCTTCTCTTCCAGTCGAGTGATTCTTCCCATCTCTGTGGAAGAGGTAAGTTACATTTTATTATATTGCTGCTCCTGCTCATAATCTGAAATAGCTGGAGGCTTTTTGTTATCTGATTCAAACCATAGAAAACCACAGCTTGTTAAAATATTAGCATGTCTTTATATTCAAAATACAGAAACATATTGCTGTCTCCTTTCAATTTTAGATAGCTAGTTTTGATTTCATTCTCAATAGCAAAGCCTGCATTGTAAAAACTGAAACATGTAACAGCTGCTCAGTACAGTATTTTACTGTTACAGTTGATGTTGGTAAAGCATTTGTGGACAGTCTTCTTTCACATATGATTGTGTCTTGCTTATTTTTCACATGTAAACAAGTAGATGTTATACAATTTAGTGGGCTAGTCACTATTGTAGTCCCACTGCTATTCAACAAAATGTATGAAAAGGATTCTGCTCTATTACTGCTTTCGTTAATAAGAACTCAACAATAGAAAAGAGAAACACCAGTAGCCACCCAGATTTGTAATTACCAACTTATGATTAATTTCCATTTGAATACACAGACAAAGACTCATTTAAATTCCGCAGCGGCGCCTCACCTCACATTATTCTGTTTTATTTTTTACTGTGGACTTAGTATGGCCATAGCTCGAGTCAGTTTCACAATAAAAGACTAAGAAGCAGTGGATGAGATGGCCTCTGATGTGACCCTTAGGCCTGGAGACAGTTGAGTAATAGTGGTTGTCAGAGGAAGTCAACTCTCTCCCTCCTCTGTCCTTGAATCACATCCCTCCAGAGCAGCGGTTGTTTCTAAACATGCTCACGGTCAAAAAGTACTTTATGTGGTTATGTAGGGGTATGCGATATGGAGATAAAAGATTGTTTTATTAAGTTGAGGATCTGTTCATTTGGGAGGATAGCCAAATTGTGATACAGTGAATTAATTTTTCAATAAAAAAGGAAGATAAATATTATGAAGTATGATAGACATTGGATTTGATTAACATTTAATTTGCAGAAGACACAGATGGCAGTATTCTTCATTATAAAAACAAAACCAACAGATGTCATGATGATCTTACTAAAATTGTGATATTAATTTTTTACCATATCACTTACTCTTCTTATGTTCATGGTCAATGCTGTTGTGAGATAATACTGGTATGCTGTACCTAATAAAGTGGCCTGACTGTGGTCTTCTGGTGCTGTAGCACATCAGCCCCAAGGTTTGACATTTTGTGCATTCAAAGATGGTCATCTGTAGACCATGGTTTAACAAAGGATATTGTTCTTTGACCTCTGGCATCAGCATGGCATTTTATCCTGTAGATCTGGTGCTCCCAATCTTTTAGTTGTTCTGGGACCATTCTCTTTGAACTCTTCTCAAAGAAATACCAAAATATCAAGTTTTTACAGTAGACCAACAATCATAAGACGTTCAAAGTTACTTAAATCACTTTCTTTAGTTTTCTTATGTGCACTTAGAACCTCTTCATGTGATGAAATGCATTGATGTCTTAGCTTTTTGTATCAACTGGCAGTTAAATGAGTGTAACTAGTAAAGCTGCCAGTGAGTGTATTTAGTCTCTTAAAACTAAATGGCTAGTATATCAAAATAACCAAAAAGAAATTATCACTGCGGCCCATAGAAGCAATAACCATAAGGTTATTCAAAGACAGTGATTTGTGTTTGCATTATTTCATTCTCTGTGGTGAGTGGTACTGTATAACTTTTAAAATTCAGACAAAAGCCAAAAAGTCAAATGTTTTCAGGGCCAGTTTCTGAGCACTGACCCTTGATGGTCATGGATGTACTGCTCACATTAATCTGGTGCAACATTACTGGGACTTTGAATGGGAAAACTCTCATACTAACCACTACCAATTCTATAGAGCTACCCTCAAAATAAACAAATTATCAAAATGTAAAAGCACATTGTTCATTGTGCAACACTGTTAGTAGAAAAGTACATGTTTTTCACTAATCATTCTCAAGAGCTGCCTGATGTGAATAGCCCCAAACATCTTTGGGGTCCATACAAAACCATAATGGAAAAAATATATAAATTGTTGAGTGCTTTTTTAAAG
>JAVQKG010012464.1:0-13583 GCA_036025885.1 Hypseleotris bucephala
TTCACCCGTGTGCGCTTTTGGAAAAGAGCAGGCTACTTGCTGGCTCCCTTAGCAACAGACATGGGAGAGGAGAATCACATAAATATAGAAATTATGGACCGTGACATGTGCATAACAGCATTCTACAGTTCCCAATCTTCAAATTAGTTTTTATTTGACAAAATTCTGTCTTATATTTGCAGAAAAATAACTAATTAAAATAATAGGTCCATTCTATGACTTGGCGCTAAGAGCGCTAAGAACACTAACACACATTGCCTCCTCCGACATTCCCCAGTCTTGCCCCTCGTTTTTTACTCTAAATATTTGCAGTGCTGTCAAAAAAACATCCTAAAACTTTAGTTTAGATGTCCTGTCTAAAGCTTTTGTAGTCATTTCAATCACCACTGTCCCAACAGCCCACTACAGTGACTGAGAGTGAGTGAGGCTGTGAAGGCTATGTTCTGGACTCGTGTGCACTGGGACAGGGGCGATACAAACAGAGCAGACGGCCCATATGGCACTAGGGGGGCACGAGGAAGGCCCCACTAAAAAAAATATAATAAAATCTTAATATACACTAGTTGTTATGTGTAGTTCATTTGTGGCCTAAAAATAAAGGTGCTTAAAATATTGAAACTGATTTAAAAGTCAGCAATGAAGTTTGTTGTGAAATAATTAAAAATAACTTACTGTAAAAGTAATTACCTTGCCAAGAGCTATGCAAACTTAAGCTCTAGACATGGTTGTTGTTAGGGTATCTTGACAGCCCCCTCACCATTAAAGGAGGTCCAAAGCAACTGGGAGTAGCAAATCTGGCTACAGACAATGGCGTGGGCAAAATATAAACATCTCCTCCTCCTACCTGGCGATGACAAACACACAGTCAAATAGATAGCTTTGGTTCACTTGCTTTTCTCTCCCCTTCTTTTCCACCCAGGCTGCCATTTTTAGCCAGCCTCCAGTCAGACTTTGAGCCTCTCCTTTGATCACCGGCATGGCAGCAACTCTTTTTTGATGCCGGATGCAGATAAGCACAGGGAAGAAAAAAAACTAAACAATCTTGCACATACACACACGCTAGCACAGAAGCTTGCTCTTATTGTAACGTGTCATCCGGTCCATCATGTTGGGTGGCCTCCCGTGTCATTATAGCAAATAGCAGTGTTTTGTGCAAATTGGCAGCGCTGCCCCCATCCGCGACATTATAACTCGTGTTTTTGCTGTTGACGATGTTTTCGGCAGGCGGGTAACACAAGTTCTGAACCCGGCATTAACATCTGCTTGGGAAATATGTCGTGCAGCCTGAGAGCAAATTGATATATTGCGAATGTGTAACTTTACAGGAGGATGGGAAAAAACATCTCTCTCCGCTCCATGTACTGTATTTTTAATGCTTTCTATAAATCGAGTTTTTCTGCTGCAGAGTTTACCTCAAATTACCCTTTAAAACTGGCTCAACATGATGTCCAAACGCATACGGTCAATAAACATGAACTTGGACACTACTTGTTATGGTATGGTGGGGCTAGTTCCAGTGATGGGTTTTCCCTAGGTGTGGGCAATATGGCAATAAAATCAAATGATAAACATTTATGAAGATCAAGCTAATCTGGGAAGATTGTTGAATCGTGATAAGGTGGATTAATTTATGCTCTGCTCTTCACCAACCTACTGTAACAAATCGTGAACTTTCATGATTTCATATTTTTAGCATATTGCCCAGCTTTACTTTCCCCTATAGAGTACAAAGAAATATTTGAACTGTTGATGCTGACCTCTTGTAAAGTGGAGGTCTGGTCTTTGTAAGTTTTCAAAACACAGACTTCTGTATCTCTGAATAAAAGCCAATTTGTCTGGGCTCTGCATCATGTTACAGCAGATGAAAAGTTCTTTTTGAGCACAACGGCCCAAACTGAGAAATTGAACTTGCATACTTCATTGAACTAGAATTTGTGATACAGAGGAAACATTACATAAATTATGATGGTCTCAAATTTGCCACTGTTTAAAACTTGGAGATGGGAATGATATACACTCACTGGTCTCAGTACTGGAGATAATTACTTATAAATGCAAATATTGAAACCAACAAGAACACATTGATTGATGCTCAAACCACGCATCGGAATTTACAGTTTTTTTTACAGAACATGGTCATAAAACAAAACAAAAAAACATTGACAGTTTTTTTAAACAAAACTTCCTTCCAATGAGTTTACCAAAAGAAATTGTGCAACATTAAAATTCTTGGGTCAGAATTTGAAAAAACAAACAAAAAACATTAGATCCAATTAGCATAGATCCACTTTGTTCATTCATCTGGCTTTCTTCATTGTGATGGTCTTGCTTCATCTGTGTTTTTGCCTGAATTATATTCCACGTGATTGCTTAGATATTTGCATTTAGTACCACTATATCTCCTTGTGTCTCCAGTGAATGTATTTAGATAGACACCAGTTGTTTCTTTGCACTCCGCTTTCATTTCCGAGTACCGCCATCTCCGCTCCATAACCATTTTCATTAGAATAGGAAACAGCATCACATATTTACATGAGTGTGTCACATTTCATTAATTCACAAACCGCGCGTCTGCTTTGAACCCTATCATTTGCATTGTAAAGGCCTGTTTTTTATCGGTCATTGTGCTTGTGTTTTCATAATTTTTAAATAAACATGCCGAAAACTTTCTCATTTGCCACCACTCGTTACTAATTCATCTAAACTACCATATTCTGCATATCTTGGGCTCCTATTTACAACTGGAAAACCAAAAGCGTGCAGTCTGCCCATGTGAAGATGATGGTCTCAATCATCTTATTATGTTCCGCCCTGGCCGAGAATATAAAACTGTGGGAAAAAAATATTTTCTTCACACTATTTTCTCTCCCTTCGGGCATAGAGGGCCACTGTAATTTCACAAACAGCACTGGTATAAATTGCAGTTCTATGTTGAGCAAGTGTCCAGCTATCAAGCGACATCACAGCAAAGTCAAGCTTGGGCCTATTATGTCCCCAGAGTGGAGACAAGTGGACGTGTTGTTATGCTAATGCATGTTAATCAACTCCTCGCCTCAATAAGCACTTACCCTCTAACATTTCACATATCGGCGGCAGTGGCACACGCAAATGTTTCTCTCTCCTCTCCCGCTGTCTGTGAGCTTGATAGAAGGCGAGAAAAATTATCATTGTGGCATTTTATACATGAATGCGTCAACGCAGCGTCCAAACAGGTTGATAAATGAGGCCGGTGCGGCACACCTAAGATGTATCACGCGTTTTCTCTTTTGTCAAATGGGGAACTAATGACGTGTCTAAAAATACATGCCCCGTCACACATTTGCATCTACTCGGTGTCTAGAATTGGAGATGAAATCTGGCAACACTTTTCAGTAGGTTTCAATTGGAATAGTAGGTTCCTCTGCTATTTCACTTTATTTGGACTATTGCTAACTAGTGCTACAATAGTATCCAACTGCAACACAGCATTGAGAAGTTTGTAGCGTGGTCAGCCATATTGAATTATCTATTTTCCATTCTGCCCATGTTTGTCTGGTGTCTTCTTTATTCTAGCTGGAAACAAATGCCTAACGGCCAAGTATAACCAAACAGAATTTGGAAGGTAATGTGCACACAGCAAACAGCATCTGGATTTACTCCACTTGAAAAACCTTCAGCCAATAAGAGAAACAAAACATCACATATAGCCTGTCCCATTTTTTACAACAATCACCAGTGATTAGTCAAGTCAACTAAGTCAGGTCTGGCTGGACTGGCTTAAAAATCCAAGCTAATGTTTTGTGCAACATTTTGTTCTCAAGCAAAATAGCAAAAAGCCAATTAAAGGTGCTATCACAACCCACTGCAGTGTGCCAAATAGGCTGCCTACTGGTTCACTGTTTGAGCATTGTGCTTGGATAACTAGATTAGCAATGGGGAATATTAAGCCACTCCACCAACTGGAATTGGTAGTCCTTTTTGTAGCAGCAGTAAAACAGACAAATTTTATACAGGTGTATGTGGCTCTGCATTTTGATGTCTCTGCATTTTCAGTTAGATGTAACAAGACTACCCAACAAAAGCATAGGAAACAAGTCTAAAAGTGTTTGTTGCTCAATTTATTAATTCATTATGTTGCTTTTTATTATTGAAAAAATAAAGGTGTAGCCTGTAAGTTTCCTAACACATATAAAAGTTTGAACATTTTAAATGCTTCGTCTAACCCTATCCTATGATGTAAAGTAGGTAATCAGTCATAATTATTATTTTACTTTTGTGCCTCCGCTGGCCTCTATACTCTACAGATGACTTACTTTATATCAGAGAACAGATTCAGGTAGTCAATTTTATTCATTTTTTTAGTTTTAGTTTTATCATTACTATTATTTTAGGAAACTTATGGACTATATCTTTAAGCTCTAGTTTTATCTACGTACATTAACTTTCTAATCTGTAAAATCTAGACTAGAAAAACAAAACTCCATGTTAGCTTAGCACCTGTTTAGCTTAGCTCATCCCATTGGGTCACTAAAGGCTAGCACAGCATTTTGTCCAACTTGTTGCTCCACCTCATTTATCCTTCACTGTTTACTTTACCAGACTGAGACAAAAGACACTGTCAACAAAAGCCCTGGTGGGGTTTGTCCCAAAGCTCTCTCGATCCACACCTGGGCTACAAACTTAAGTCGATGAAGGATGTACCGGCTGTTTAATTAGACGCCTTACATTGTCACTAACCGTTAAATCCGCTGGTTTTTCTTAGCTAGCTTCCATCCCAAAAGTCTGCGGGAAGGTGCAATCGCGGTTCCAGTTTGATTCGGAGAGACTCGCTTGACACGAAGAATCACATTTCACCATGACAGCTGCGTGCCGGCATGGTTTGGGGCTATATGCAAGTTCACGCACAGCCCATCTCCCGGATAATAGTCTGACTTGCTTGACGAGGCAGACTGCTATGAATTATCGTTCAAGGAAGTCTTTATATTCTTGTTAAAAGTCCATATAGAGTTTACTACCAAGTGTTTAAAAGTAAAAAAAAAATGTGCCTTGCGGGTTTAGCTTTTCCTGTGAATTTGAGGTGCAGCAAAATTATCTTTATTCAAAAAATTAAGAATGCAACAAACAAGTTTAAAATTGTTGGCGCTTGTAAAAAATTTAAACAATTTGTTCCTTGTCAGTTTGATTTGATTTCCAGCAAGCAGAGAGTAAAATTATTTGTTGATGCAACCAAGCTTCATGTGGTAGTGGCAGCATACCAGAATAAAGTCATGGACAGAAACAGTTTAAAAATGAACCAAAACAATTAAAAAATGAAGTAGTCAAAAGAGTAACTTGAAATAACTCAAACAGAAATGGATGGAATAATATGACTTTTTAAGGTCAGGTTAGAAAAAGGACCAATTTGGTATGAATAGATAGAACTTTTGGTTTCTATATCTTTGTGTGATAAGGTCAAAGATTTTAACTCTGACCACAGGCCTTTTGCAGCTCAATATTGATTACATCTCTCATATATCCAATGAGAGATAGGGCTTCTAGTAAGGGTGGCAGATACGGCGATAAAAATCGAATGGTGATATTCATTTATGCTCTGCTCTTCACTGTCATTTTTACCATAACACCAAAATAGTATAAATTGTATAAACTATTCTGGCAATCATTGGATCAGATGTACAATGCCCTTGATGAAAAAGGATTTTATGTAGTACTAGTCTTTCAAAGTGAACTAAAATCGTGATAAAATCGAAACTGTGATCTTGGCTTTATAAAAATTATGATATTATTACCATATCACCCACATCTAGCTCCTCGCTCTTATGTGCAAATATACTATTCCACCAGCCTCATCTAGTCATAAAAATGTGCCTCCAGGCTTAGCTTTTGCTTAGCTCAAAATGCAGGCGCTGCTCTGCGAAATGATAATTACTCACACAGTTTCAAAATGAAGATTGCATATTGGATGTAATGTGGCTCCATCTTCTTCAATATTGGATAGAACTGCAAAAACACAACGTCCTGGAAGAACCAATCAGGTGTATAATTGTATGTTTTCTGTGATTACGGTGATCTTCCCCTTTCAAATAACCCACCAATCGTAATCAAGTTATCTGGTCACATTTTTGGTTCTTTTCGTAAAACCGACCTAGGGCGATTGTTTTTTGTTTTTTTTTATATTCTCATTATAGTTTGCCTTGTGTTAGCGTCAGGGTTTAGCTGACCTGAGGCTGATGCTGTGTAAACATGTTGGAGAAAAGAAAACAGCAGAATAATCCCTCCATTGAAAAGCTCCGTGTCCTCGGTGCTAGTGGCAAACAGCCAAAAAGTGAGCTAACGAGATGCACCAAGAGAAACTCGGTGTTCCTCCGGCGACATGGCACGGTTTACTCAAGCGAGGCCAGTCACACAGACAGACAGAGACTGGATTAGCAGGCTCATGCAGGCATAGTCACCTTCCAAAAGGAGAGAATTCGAAAATGGGAGTATGACCAAAGAATCTGTATATGGGAGCTGATGGGATTTTGCCGTTTGGGAACAGTATATGAGTATGAGATGATGATTTTTGGTGATAAGAAAAACTGTAATTGGAAGGTATGTTCAAGAATTAGTGATTTAGAAGAAAGAGAAACTGCACTACAAGCATTAACACCTGAAGCAAGAATGAAAGAATCCACAAAAATCACATGCCTTTGATGATTGTAGAAGTTAAACCTACAGTATAAGCATGTTTTTTGTTTTGTGCCGAGAATATTTCATTGCATAAATAATTGCAGCCTTTGCTATTTTGATTTGATTGTGATTCAATAATTTACCTTTTTTTAGCTTATCCAACTTCTTATTGTTCATATTCATTCATGGTTTGCAGGTGACTGAAGTATAATAGCCAGTCACAGGGCAGACATAGAGACAGGCTGACAGACAGATATTAAGCTATTTACTCTCACAATAAAAGTAATTTAAACTTTCAAGTAAGCTGAACATTGAACCTAGTCCTACATTCTTCATCACAACCACTTTTGTGCCGCAATCTGCCAATTGGGAATTAATCTATATTAAAGCTTCTTTTTGGGACTAAGCTGCTATGTAGATTTTTGGGTCTAAATGACTATCACTAGAAGCTCTTTTAATCAATTCAGATCAGTAGTGATAACATTAGAGTCTGTATTATAGGGACCTATTTTTAGTGTAGGTAATTCATCTATAGTTTTCTTCATTGTCTCTACACTACTTTTACTGACAACAAACATTCCTTTTCTTCTTCCAAAAACCTCCCACACCATTTGATAAAACAAACGACTGTGTCAGGAATTCCAGATGGGCTACTGTTGAAACAATTTATATCTTTCAAAAAGTTTAATGAAAGAAATGTGTGTGACGCGCTAAGTTTTCCCAGTGTTTAGCCGCTTTTCTAAGATGAGGGCTGGGACGGGACACCCCCAAAAAGACCCTGTTTTCATCTTGGCGGGAGTGCATTGTTCTGCTGTTGGATGATCCTCAGATAAGAGCTATTGTGTCGAAGGCAGCCAGTGCAAACAAAACCTTGCCTTTAGGGCTCGCAGGGTAGCAAGCTTTTTGTTTGGAAAAGGCGGTTATCAAGTGTGGCTACAGAAAAACTAGGGGGGTGGTAAGAAGCCTAAGTGGATTTTGTAGCCTCTCTCTTCTACTGAATACTCTGCTAACTACTCGCAGCAACTTTGAATGGGATTGTGCACTTCATTTGTCTATGGAAGCTGGAAACATTGTATTGGCAGTAGCTACCTACTTAAATAAGACTGCTTCTAGCTCTTATGGATTCCGTGGCAGATTGAAATCTCTGTGTAGTTCAGAATGAAAAAGTAATTATGGACAGGCCTGGATTCAATCATGAAATCTTCTACTTCCTGGGTAAATGTTCTGTCCATGGACTAACAAATCAAAACATACATGGATCTACAAAGTGACCCCTTATGGCTCAAGTTAGTATCTTTGTGGAAAAAGCAATGTCCCTATCTCGCAATTGTATAGTCATTAAAAAAGTGGATATAGATGGTGTTCCAGATCCAAACTATGAAAATACAAATCTTCCAAGTCATATTTTGGCTTTTCCTTTTTCGCTTGCTGTGTTGTGCATACTGATTTGGAATATATGTTTGTGCCACATGTTCTCACCAGTTCATTTATTTAGGCTTGGGACTGGCACATTAAGCACTCTTTCTTGTGACCCTCTGTGGCTGTATTTTCTTCTTTCACTATTACTAATCTGATAAGCCAATAATTTAGCCATAATACTGCACTTGGATTCACTATTTGTGGAAGCATGTTATTCCACCGGCTTACGTACAGTATGCTTAAATAAGTCTGCCTTTCTCTAAACACATTTAGCCCTTATAGATTCTTCACCGATGGTGAGATTGCAGTTTTCACTCATTCAAGACTGACAGTAAAATTGCAGTATAGCCAGGCACAACAGGCGCTCACTCAATGTATAATTACTCATTAAAATTAAACGATGGCTTAAGCAATTTGGTGTCAAAACTTTTTAATAGCATTTGCAAAGGGAAAATGTCACCATGCTGGTTGTATAGCATAACTTGTCATCACCTGTCAGGACGGAAAAGGGATGTTTATGCAAGGCTTCTGTGGAGTTGTAAATTGTAATATACACAGCAGTCCACAATTTGAAACCCGACCACACGTGTGCTTTCTTTGTACCCTCACCTCAGCAGTTAATCGCAGGGAGGCTAATGTGCCATTACTTCCTTCCCACCTGCAGAACAATGGCCTGCTGTAGTGAGCTCTCACACAAAAGGCAGCAGCAGTGTGCAGCGTATGCACTACAGATAGCAGGTGACTTCTGGCACTCCACGTAAGATATCAGACAGACAAGTGCTAGTGGTTCCTCTGGGGCATTGAAACTATAATGTCGAGAGTGAAAATGATGAAAAGCACCTGTGACCCAGAGCAGATTTAAAAAGGGAACTAGCCAATTTAATCTAGTTTTTTGGAGAAAATCTGTTTAGTCACCTGGGTGGTAGAGTGCCTAGTGTTCCTGCCTCACAGCAGGAGGTTATGCATTCAGTCTTTGGGTTGGCTGAGGAATTTGTCTGTCTGTGATATAGACTAGAGCCAACATGTCTTTGTCCTTATGTTACTGTGAGTTCTCTCCAGGTAACCTCAATAGTCTCCCCCCATCCAAAGACATGGATGTGTCTGTCAGTGTCAGTCCTGTGATTAATTAGCCATTTCGACACATGTGTACGACTCATAGTTGTTTGGAAAGGCCCTATTTTCTCTCTAACAGTAACAATAAGTGGTGTAAATGGTGAAAAACATCTTATAATATTATATTGCATTTTAAGGATGTAAATGTTTAGTTAAAAAAGTACAGAAAAAGTAGCATAGTTCAGAAAAGAAGCTAGCAGTTTTAATTTGAAGTTGTGAAAGTAGAAGCTAGCATGACCTGTTGTGTTTGTATTAGCACCTCTGTCACCCATTTGCCCCTCCTCTGTGTGTGTGTGCATGGCACCAGCAGACCTGACATAGTTAAAGATTAAGCCTAAGTCTATATACAAACAACTCATCCCTACACCTGTGCGTACTACCTGTTCGAAATTCTAGTCTGAGCTCGATTTTATTTGGACACCCACTTTCTCCATCTCATTTTTATTCCCAGCATTAAAATACTTCTGTGTTTGTTTACGTTGCAAAATACGGTTTCTCTCCTAATCATCTTTCATCATTATTCTCACACACTTTACGCTTTTGACGGATATATACATACTCCGGTGTCCAAACATTAATAAAGAAGACGATTTCACAGTCCTGCCTGCAGCCATGAATTCTCATAAAGGAAAATCCATTATAAAAAGTGTGCACAAAGACTTTGAGATATCAGGTTAGATTCATTCAGTGGAGGCCCTGTTACTTTCAGCACTTCCCCAGAGAGAGAGCTGCCTCTGCAAGTGACAATGTATTTTTCATTCACTTTTATGCATAAGACCCATTCCCAACATAGCAGACGAGGCGGCCTGTTTTTATCGCGTCATTGAGAATCTGCAAGCTCAAAATTCCCACTTCTCTTTAATATGGCGTTTAATGGCTTTCATAATTCCTGGAGTCGCATTTTGGGCTTGTATTGTAAAGTGTTTTGTATGGGTGGATAGTCGAGCAATACAGGACTGGAATTTTGAACGATGGAGCTATTTATTCAATCTGGAGAAAGGTCAGAGTTTTTGCACTGTGTTCAGAATAAGGGTCTACTGATCCTACTTTTTCTCTGATAAAAACTAATATGAGGACTTAAAAGTCAATGCTGGTGAATATCAAGTACATTATTGACACACTGACAAGTATATTTTTTAGATGTTTTTACAAATTACTTGAGTGAGCACCACAAGACTAATTTGGCAGTCTCTGAGGTGACTAATAAGTCTTTACATCCAAGTGAAGAAATTTGAATTACTGATTTACTGACGTGTGCTCTTTGAATTTTAACTTACTAACAACTCACCGATCAACCCCAGAGCTGACAGCGGCATATAGTAATGCAACAAAATAACAAATGACTGTTTAGAAGTGACACATTTTTACACTTATTTTGCTTCTTTTGCAGCTAGCTAACATGTTTGTCAAAGAATTTCCATCTTCTGTTTCATTCATGTGCAATAGAAAATGTATAGCTCCGTTAGTCACATTGTTTTTCTGTGGCACCTATATGCTTTTATCTTTGTTCATTTGTATTTATGACAGTTGGGTTTAGCTTTGCACTTCTTTCAGTAAACGCTAAGTGCTTGGGACATGGTAGTGCTTTCATTACATTTTTAATATTCTTCCCAGGCTAATGTTAGAGCAAACTATCTTCTTTTAAAATCAATAACCTAGATATGAGTATTAATGTATAGTGAGACTTCTAAGTATTGAAAATGTACTTGATGGATAGATCAATGGAACATTTCTTTTACTGCCGGACCTTGTTTCGTCATGTGCTTCCTTCCTAGCAACTAATTAGCCCACTTTACTCTCTGCGGCTGTAATAAAATCTATCTCCTTTTGGCTTACTTCTAACACATCGCCGACCGACCAACCAAGTCAGACCTGCTAAATAATTAACACTAGAACAGTATCGTCAAAATGGGCAGATAGCAGTTCATAATTGGCAAAACCCACTCCAGACAGTATGTTTTCCCTCTCCATATCTGTTGTTATGTTTTCAAAGATGATAAATTTAGCTGACTCTTTTAGCACAACTCCCATGTGACCAGTGTCTCGCAGTACCAGGAAAAACATGCTGTCTCTTCTCCACAGAACTTCGCTTCATTATGCCATAACTAGTGTCGCGCATTGTGTACACAGACTTCCTTTAATTTAGAACTGCTTTGTTTGTGATTCCCTCAGAAGAAAATCAATAATGCTTGCGTTATTTGAAGTTCACGCAATTTCTTTTTTTTTTTTTTTCAAATACGCAGACATTACTTATTACCTCATTACTCACAGGGTTTTTTTGCACTCTTCCACGAAATTTAGATTGGACGGCCATATGCTTCACGCCACACAAAGCATGACCGATTCTGAGGATAAGATGGGAGATTTTTTCAACCGTCTGGAACTATATTAAAAAAAATCGATATCATTTTCAGAGATGAATATGTGGTTAGTGGATAATAAGAAAAGTTTGATTTCGCTGGAAGACATATGTATGCATTTTGTCTTAACACATCCTTGCGTTTCATTAGCATAGCTTCTCTTCACTTGGGCCGTCAGAGCCAATTTACCAAACAAATTGTTCTCGGTATAAAAAAAGTGTGCACTACTTTGGCCGGAGGTATTAAAACCACAGCACATTGAATAATGAAACAGCACTGCAGATACAAAACATTTCACCACCTCGTGTTTTCTTTCGCCTCAGCAAGTGATTAGGTAATTCGGGAAATTGCCACGACTAAATGAAGGAATTTCTGGGGTGCAATTAATCCATTTAGCATGCATTAAAGCAGCCATTATGAATGTCTTTCACATCTCCCTCTTTGTCAAGGAACAGATGACTTTTCAAGCTGCCGAAGTGGAGGACCAAGAAATGACAATGCTTTGAATTTGACATGTGGGTGCATATTACAAATGCGATGATATCTCAATGTCATAAGTTCCAATAGATTCTCCCAAGATTCTGTACCATTGCAAGATAAGGTCAAATCTTGTCAGCTAGCTAGCGATTTAATCTGTTAGCTGGTTTAGTTAGTAGGGCTGCAATCTACTAAAGAAAATTTTAGTTGACTAAAGTTATGCCCAGTAGAACAATTAATCAACTGAAGGCAGTATTGTGAAGGGTAGATGCAAACTCATTGCATTGGTGTTCAACATCCAAGATCTACCCAGCTTCCACCAGAACATATGTATTTCAAGTTAAATGTATGAGAGAGCATCATGCTAAAACATAGTTAACAAGTATACAATATTCTGATTAGAGGCATTTTTGTCCAAATTTTACATCTTGCTCTTGGTCAAGCAACAGATGACTTTTCAATCTGGTGTTTTGCCGATAACTAATTCACCAGTCTTTGTCTTTCTGGGCATCTTTAACCTCTTCTGATTCGAGTCATTATCTTGCAAACACAAAGTCAGTTGAAGTGTCACGGAGGGGGGGAAAAAGGGTTAGCCGCGGCCACAGAAGCCACTTCAGTCAGCAGCTGCACTTGTGCGTTTCCTTGGCCTCATCGCTGTGGAATGACCAGAATCTCAACTGCTCCTTGTTCTGCCATTTTGGGCCGAAAGCCTCAAAGAGAAACTGATCGCACCATGAAGACCTCCCTGTCCACCCCCCTCCCCTCTCAGCTCTTGGCTCTGACCTGCATCCATCCATCTCTGTCTCTGCCCATTCTCTGCCCTCTCGCCCACACTGCATGGCTGGGCTGTGTCGGCATGACAACCTCTCCACCCATACATAAACTTACAAACACTGAAAGTGCATGGTAGGTAGGGGTAGGTAGGGTGTATTAATTATGATTTTTTTAAGTAACTATGCCAGTATTCATAATAAAAAAAAGAAATAGAAATTTTATAAAGTCTTATGATGTACATTAGATTGGATGTACATTGCATTTGTAGTTTTATGAAGACACTGATAGTAGAAATTACAACTACATTTGTGATAAAAATCTAATTTTGATCTTGGCGAAGTAAAATCGGGCTTTATTTTTACCCTTTTGGCCAACCCTAACTTCAGCATAAGAAGAACAATCCTATGTTTTTACTAACTGAAATTACCTAAAATTACTTTTTCTATTCTTTTTTTGCAAATTTCAACCTTAAGTCAAATATCCGCAACATTTTGTGAATATTACATTACAAAAACTTCACCCATGCTGCAAACGGCTGATCTGTGTCACTATGGAAACCACTCCACCCCTGCTCTTCTCACAGAATGGGTTTGGAGGGTGTAGCGGAGCGGGACCAGAAACCCTGCGCTTGACCTGGGCTAACTCGACCTCTTCCCACCATCATCACCTCTGTCACCAAACTTAAAGTGGAACTAAACCCCTGGTCCAGAACCTTACTCTGACAACAGCCAAATTTTGAAAAATGCTACAAAAATGCACTGTTCTAAAACTCTGTCAAGAAGGAACCCTGGCCAA
>JAVQKG010012503.1:0-11750 GCA_036025885.1 Hypseleotris bucephala
TTTCTGAATCAAACTGTAAAAAAAAAAAAAAAAAATTTAAAGTGCAAGTAAAATGAAAGATTATAGGAGTATGGTAGGATTTAAATAGCTCACCTGTTCTATATGCTGTTCCAAAAATAGGTGTAAATTTCTGAGGTCATGTATAGTGTAAAGTATTATCTAAAACAAAATTAGTTTAAAATTATTAGATTCTAGGTTAAAGTACAGTTAAATATTTGGTTTGCCTGGTATTATTTGGGGGATGCACAAAGACAGTAGCAACTACATACATTTTCAAGAACTCCTTCAGACTTGTATCGGCCTGTTGGGATAAAGTGTTTGGTTCCTGAACTTCTGTAAAAAAAATAAAATAAAAGATACTTATTATCATGATTAGTTGGTATCTATTCTGGAATGAAGAACCCATAGTGTTGAAAGCTTAATCACAGAAAAATATAAGATTTAGATAGTAATGATTAATGTTTGAAAATGCAGTCTTACATTGCTACAATGGCTTGTTTTTCCTCCCCTGCTCTCCAGAGGATTTCAGCAATGGCAAAAACCAAAGACTTTCTTCTGGTGGTGTTAGAGGGTCTTAACCTTCTAATAACAAAGTAACAGTTCAGAGTAAAACAGGTCTTTTGTACTAATAAGACACAAAGCAAAGGTGCAGTACAAAGTATCTCTTTGAGCAATTCGACACCGTTTCAACTGGTCAAGCCTATAATAAGTCAAAATAAAAAGATTACTTACTGCATGCCAGTGATACTGCTCTCTGTGTTTTCAAACAAAAGTTTCTTCAATACAAATGCTTGAACGGAAGCTAATACTCCACAAGGACCACCCTGAGGTAAATGCACAAAAAGAAAAGCAATAAATAAAACAATGGTGTAGTATGACAGCCTTTTTGTGAGTGACATACCTTTTTTTGAACAATGCCATATCTAAGATCATGTGTTTCAGAGAATGTGAAACCCTGATTCCTCCACTCAACACTGAAATAATTTAAGCTGGAGCCAAGAAGAACCAGTTTCAATTCCTGAAGCAAAAAGTAAACAGAATACAAAATGAAATGAAAGAAAACCATATGAATTGATTTACCACAAATTACTGAATTACAGACCATGGCAGTGCACTGATTCATTGGGCACCCTGTCCAACTTGGCTCTGTGATGGCTCTATTGATGCACATTTCAGAGAGGCTTTTCATCTCTTCATCATCAATGTCATCTGTAAATGAAACACCACACTTATGTGTTCTGAGATTCGCAACAAAATAACAAAAAGGTAGACAGTCCTGTGTATACAAAACTTACCTAAGACCATCTCTGACAAGTTTAAGTGAGGTTGGTTCGACCTGGTTAATGTAGAGAAAACCCAAGCATATAAAATATATAAAACACTGAACAAAAACCTGTAACCTCTGACAATTGTTAAAATTACCAAACCTTGTCTCACTTGGCACAGTTACAGTGCTGTCAAGTGAGCTGATTTTAGTTAAAGAACCAATATCATTTTTTTTTTGTAAAGCATTGACAAGAGGGCCTTCTCCAGAAATATTTTCATTTTCTCTTCTGAGCAGAGACTGGGAAACATCAGCTTTTCGTGTCTGTCTTTTTCGGTTTGAGTCCTACAAGGGATACACAAACGTAAAATAAGATGGCAATAAGATAAATAAAGATTTTCATCTTCCTAGAATTCACTAGAAATCACCTCAGATGCACTGGCTGTTGGTCCTGGCATCATGCCACGTCTAATGTGACTGGTTTTATTTCTTTTTGTGCTAAAGCTCTCATTGTCCTGGGCACCCATCAGCATCTGTCCCTTCTGGTCATGTGTTTGATTTTGAGGACTCCTTTCTGGTTTATCTGGCTTATCTGGCAACAATAATGTAGTTGGAGATGCTTTGGTTACTCCGACATCTGTCCTAAGGGAGAAACACAAATCCTGATGTGTTAAATACAATAAATTGTTTCCACACAACAATTGGAAAATAAAATAAAACAGGTATTTGTAAACATACCTTAAAGTCATGGATGCAGGGCTGTTCTCTTGGGTGTTTATCATAGTAGGTGAGGATATTGGGGGTGGGGTAACTTTTGTGTCATCTGTAGTGCCTTCAATAAGATGCTTTACAATCATCTCAAGCAGTGTTTTTAAATGTGAATACTCCACCTGCATGACAAAAGGTAGGCAACAAAATTATGTATTTTGTATGTTTCTTGTATTTTAATTCATTTTCTTTTACCTTATTCTTTTTATAAAGAGCCTCTAAGTTGAGAATATGCCTCAGGTGTGATCTGTTGTTGATACTGGCCTCTGTGCGTGGATGCTCCTCATCCATGCACGCAATAGTCTTCTTCAGACCCTGCAAATAAAAGAAAAAATTCGTGTTTCACTGGAACTCCATGTTTTGTTAGTAGCCTTCCTAGTCATCAATTTATACGTAGCCCGGCAGCAGCTAATGCTAGACCTAGCCTAATGTTGCTGCAATTGATACGTATCAGGAGTAAGCAATAAATCTATCTTACAACTTACCTTACGACTGAGGTATTCCCGCACAAGCGACGAAGACACCTCTTCAACAGAAATAGTCATTATGGGGATAAAGCTCTACGAAGCCACGCTAGGTTTTTCGCAAGTGTTTGTTTCCATGTCGATGCTAGCAGCCAGCTGCTCCAGAGGGTCTCACAGGCGGAGATCTCATAACTGCATTTACAACTATGTACACGTGGTGGTACCACATGGACAACAAACTCGGAACTCCAGAAATTGGTTGTTTATTCCATAAGCTCTTTTCGGTTCTAACAAATCTACAACTCACGTTTTTCTCTTAAACCCGTAAGTTACGTACCTTTTTGTAGAAGTAGCTCATTAAATATCTTCATTGCGTAGAGTCTTTGGACACGGCTGTGTCATGGTCATTGAGTTGATTGCTTACAAGCTGCTACTACAAGTAGGCTACCAAGTACATTATAATACACTGTTTAGGATGTGTCAGTGTAACTTAAATACACTTGTAAAAGCTGCAAAAATACAAAACAAACATTATTACCATTTTATTAAAACGTATTTATTACATAAGAAGTATTCAAGCTAGTGTACACTATTATCAAACACAAAGCAAGAGTCCAGCAGTACAGTATACAACTGAACTGCATCAAGTAATACACAAAAGGTCACATGAAAAATGGGTGGTATAATAAAAATTATATTGTTATTAAAAGCAGCAAAACAAATTATCTCAAAATGTTTATTCCAAACCAGAAAAATACACCAAGTATTTGGTTCCTCTGGCAAGATAGGCTGAACCGTAACAAAGTGTTCAATATAGCCTAGTGAAAAACAATCAGAAAGCTGATGGATAAAAAGAAATAATATGAAATAAAAATGAACTGAGTTAAAATTGGTAGTTAGCTTTACTAATCTGTGATTTAGTATTTTATTGACCACAAGTTGCTATATTTACAATACAGTACTGTGACCTATAATAAAGGGATTAGCAATGCTGTTAATTTAAATATTGGTAAAGCATTTGCTTGGGAACAATAATCTTTGGCACACGTAAAATACTACTCTAACAGGGAGTGCAGAGTTACATCTGGGCAATACGTAAACACATTTAATAATTCTCTATTGCATATTTCTCCCTTGGGAATGCCAAGCTTGCTCCCTCTGCTGTTTGACCATTACACAGTAAAAGGATTTTTACAAACAAAGGGGTTTACAGACAAACAGGGAAAGCTTCCTGTTCTTGGTAGGGCATCAGTAGTCATATGCTGCAAAAGAGAACATAGAAGTTGGGTTATTTTATTGGTCAGCACTATTTCATGCGGAAGAGGAGCATGCGATCCACTTCACTGAAAGTCCAGATATGAGGCATCACTCGGGCATGCAGTCAAACTAAGGTGGTCTTACTTTCTATTGTGAGAATGCAGGTGCTGGCCGCTGTGCCTCTACTGTTTACTGCCTTGCACATGTACTCTCCCTCATCCTCAGGGAAGGTCTCTGGCAGATAGAGGCAGTATGTCTCTCCTCTCTCGATGTACTGATAGTCTTCACAGTCCTGTAGCATCTCACCCTCAAACCACCAGGTCACCTCCGGCTTAGGCTCTCCTGTGATTTTCACTGTGAATCGAACTGGCTCTGAGTCCACCACTGACTGGTTCTTGAGGGGCTTTTTGAACCACGGAGCTCCTGACTTCGCATGGTCCTCTTCATCTTCATAAGCTGCAGAGCCATTGATGACGCTGCCTTCTTCATCTACATCATCCTCCTTTTTCTTAAAAAAAAATCATTATTGTTACAAAGTGTAAATACAATATACAATATATTGCTATAGCATTATGAGCAAATGCAATATCTGTATCACATAAATCTAAATAAATCACAGGAACACCATGGTCTTTAATTTGACAAAAATTTACTATGCTAAATCACTTTTACTACTCAGGCCTTGAATGAAAAAGTGTGGTGTATGTAAAAGCCAAATTTAGTTATGATTTACTTAATTTAATAACAATATTTGTTTAGTCTTAAATTTTGATAACTATTTCTGCTCAATAAAAGTTACTTGCAAAATACTGCAATATTTCACAGGCTTATCAGATACCAAATGTTTTTCTTAAATTGTACAGCTTTGCAGCAACATGTATTACATTTTAGGCAGACAGAAGTAATATGTGAATAAAGTATCTACCTTTTGGAGAGCAGCATCTATCTCCTGCTGCTCAAACTGCATTCTCTGGAGTTTCTGCTCCTCTATCCGCCGTCTCTCCTGTTCCTCTCGGGCTTTGGCCATTTGTTCAAATCGGGCTTTCATGTCCACCTTCTGTTTGAATGGAGACTCCTCAGCCCTCGCAGGAGTCGCCTCATCCTGATCCTCTTCCTGCTGAAAAAGATACACATTGTAATAAATATCACAGTATTAGGATGACAGTATAAACAATTTTACAAATACTAAGGCAATGAAAGAGTTTTACAGTGAAATGCCCAATGCGTCTATGTCAAATACTATATAACCAAAGGCCTTCTTAACTGGAGAGGTAGATTAATGGCTCAATTAAAGTGCTCCAAATAAGTTATTTGTTAATTAATTAATTATTATTCATCGTAGAAGTACCTAGGTCTACACATTTCAGCGTCTTTATGATATATAACTGTCCAGAAAGTTTGAAGAAGATCTGGCAAAACTTTTTGATTTATTGCCATAATTAATTAGTTAATTATTATTCATGGTAGAAGTACCATAATCAATCCAGTTCGGCGTCTTTATTATATCTAAATGTGTGCAAAATTTCAAAGTGATCCGGCAATGCGTTTTTGAGTTATCGCGTTAACAGCCATAATCTGCGCATGCGGACAACGCAGCGGAAGCGGACGTACTCATGATTACATAATATCTCAGAAATGCGTTTCGCTGATATAGGTTTGTGGGTTACCACTTTCACCAATTGTAGCTCTAAAAAGTGTTTGTTGGGGCTAAATTAAAATAACAGTTATAACAGATAACCTTCTATACATTATAGAACATGGTCAGATTATTATTTTTCCCACTTTTTTGGTTTTGTTTTTCATTCTAGAATTTCTTACTTTATGGAATCTCCATACTTCGTTTTGAACATCTTTATCCATCAAAGATTTGTCTGGGTTATATTTACAAACATTTGAAACCTACTGAGCAGTGTGTACGTCAATTGAAAACATCACTGATAATGAGATATAACTGATACCTGGAACTTCTCTGCTTCCCTCTCTTTAATCTCATCATCAATGGCCTTCCTTCGCGCCCGCTCCGACTCAATCTTTTTTTGGATTTCTTCTTCAGTCAGTTGCTTGATCTTCTCAAACTTGGATTTAAGGCTCTTGGCTTGTATGGAGCCAGTCCTCTTCAGCTTGGTCAGTTCTTCATATTCTTTACTTATCACATCTGAACTTTCATTGATTTCATCCTGTGAAGCAGAAAGCCATTGAAGGACAATGTAAAACTCTATATTGTTATGTGTAAATTGATAAGCAATATAATGGATGTGATTTATAAAGTGCTTTTCAAGCTAGTCAAATTATTGTGTTTGTATTGTATTATTTATACTCTCCACTGATGGAGTCATACAGCTGCTACATTCTCACCAATGGTGAGTGCTTTGCCTAAATGAACAACAACCATATTAAAGTTGTGGTACATGATTTTGTGCTGGAAATACAAAAAAGTTTATGTTTCAAAATGTGAATGATGCGCTCCCCTCCCTCTTCCCTTCCTTACCTTCTCTCCATCATGCTCAAATACAGATTACAGGATAAAGTTGACCTTTCGTTTTTCCCTGATAGATTCTAGATCTCGATATATGAACAATGTTTCAACCAATGGAAGCATATGATTGGTTAAAAACAAGTGTACCTGCGCTGCAACAAAAAACCCTTATATAACACAGGGTCTCAGTCTAATTTTTTTTCAGATGACTTTTGGCATGCAGTACTATTGACTGTGAGATTATTTTTGCTCAAATGCAAAGTAAAAATATCAGGTACTTTAATTTGTGGGATCTGGAAGCAAAGTGCAATGCTTATGATTGCGTAAGGAAGAGCCGCTGCTGCCATTAACACTGAAACCTACAAACAACACATACTGATTTTTGAACTGACCTCGCCCATCTCCTGACGAAGCTGCTCAAACTGTTTTTTCTCCTGCTCACGCTTCGTCCTGCGTTCTTCTTCTTTGCGTCTTTTTTCTGCTTCCTGCTTTTCCTTCAGCAGCTCTTCAAAGTTCATCTCCAGTTTTCTTGGGTGCAGCGCTTCCTGAGACTCTGACTTCACCATCTCCCCTTCCTCTTTCAGGATCTGAATACAAGTGCAGTGCCAGGACAATTAATCACATGCAGCTTAATTTCAAAATGTTCTGATTGTTGTTACTTTCAAAAAACATCCCTAACATCATACAACAGCATCCAAAAAAAAGTAAATAAGCTGTGGCTGTGTGTACGTGGCCTTGGTCAGAGTGAGTGGTATTGTCATGTTTTAACAAAACATTAACTTACTGTTTCATCTCCATATGCAGACTGCTGATCCAGGCCAGGGCTCTTGAAGAAATAATTTGGACACAGGAATTGCAGTGTAGTTGTAGAAATATGAGCCAATCAGAACCATCCAATAAAAATCTGTTTGTTTAGTTTCTTTCAGATTAGACTGCAGTTGTAGCACTTAGTAAAACATGTTAGAACACGTGTATATACGAGTATAAAATGTGTTTTGGGTTACAGTATATTTTGTTTTCAAAACTTGAATAGTATTATATTTTTTCATTGTGTTAGTTTGACACAATGTTTAGAACAAAATGTTTAAAATGCATTTGTCTGTCCAAGTCATCTACTCCAAAGAGTGGTGGAGCTCAGTCCATAGTTTGTATGTTAATCATGAGTTCATGCACAGTCTCACCATGCTCTTGCGAGCTTCAGCGAACTGTCTCTTCTCCTCTTCCAGCCTCCTCCGGGCCTCCTCCTCAGCTCTTTTATGCTCCTCCTCTCGTCTCTGACGTTCCAGATCCTCAAAGCTTGCACAGATTTTTCCAGGTTTACTGCCCTCTAGGTTCAGCAAAGCCATGAGCACCTCATCATCCTCCTCCACCAGCTGTAAGGGAAACATGTCACACTTTCAGATAAATGATGGGGCCAAAAATGACATAACAACAATTATGAAACAAAGCACTCACCATGCTCTTTCTGGCTTCAGCAAAAGCTCTTCGTTCTTCTTCCATTCGTCTCTTGGCCTCCTCCTCTGCTTTCTTACGCAGACCCTCCACTCTTTGTCTTTCCACCTCTTCAAAACTTAATCGTAGTTTTCCAGGTCGCATCTCCTCCTTGCTTTCTTGAGTGGACAGCTCCTCATCATCATCTCCCTGTGCAGACACCCATTATTTAGCAATCTTAATGATAAGATAAGATATACTTATTGATCCTTTACAGGAAATTAGAGTAGTTGCAACAGCTAATGCACAGACAAAAAAACACAAACACAAATAAGAGAGTGCAGAATATGGATATGGACTTCTGGATATGCGTCCAATATGGACCAAGTCATATAATATAAGCATTAAACAATCGGATTGAAGCTGGAACAAAACTCCTCCTGAGTCTCTCCGACCTCCACTTTGGTACAATCAGTCTGTTGCTAAAGGTGCTACTATTAATCAGCTCCAGTGCATGTAGAGGGTGAGAGGTGTTGTGCAGACCCCAGTTTAGAGAGCATCCTTCCCTCTGTCACCTGCTGGACTGTTTTTTAATGAGTTTGTTAACTCTGTTCTTGTCAGTGGTGTGAGCACCCTCTTCCCAACAAACTACAGCAAAAAACAGTGCACTGACCACCACTGTGTGATAGACATTACGTAGAAGGGGTGGGCAGATGTTGAATGACCGTAGCCTTCTTAGGAAATAAAGTCTACTTTGCCCCTTACTGTACACCACCTCCATCTGTCTTTTCCGGTCCAACTTATTGTCCAGCTGCACCCCTAGGTATCTGTGATCAGGGACCACCTCCACCTCAGTGCCCTGGAGGGTGATGAGTGTTGGTTGAATCTATGATGACCTTGGTGTTAGGGTTGCATTTGAAGATTAATATTTTTAATATTTTTAGTTGTACACAATAGAATAATGCTGTATGATTAAAACTCTATGAAGGTTACTGTGGATAATTTGGCATTCAAAATGTGCTAAATGTTAAGTACCATTTCTAGCCTGGCTTCCTCAAAAGCTTTCTTTTCTTCCAGTAGGCGTTGTTTAGCTTCTTCCTCCGCTAGCTTCTTTCTCTGTTCCTGTCTTTCTTTCTCTAGTTCCTCAAATGTCAGCTTCAGCTTCCCAGGAGCAACATGTGGCTTTTCTGTTGGCTTTTCTTCCTCTTCATCCTATTAATAATAACAGGAAAACAAATCATTTAGATTACTAACATTATATACCTCAACTAGATAGATAATGTTTGCTATTATCAAGCCCTACCGGCACCATGGAGTGCCTTTTTGCGTCCCTGAATGAACGTCTGTTTTCGTCATAGCGTTTTTTCTTTTCCTCCTCTGCCTTTTTCTTCAAGTCCTCTTCTCGATTCTTCTCCATGTCCTCAAAGTTCATCTTGATTTTGCCTGGAGGACGAGAGGACTTTGCTGGAACCACACGTACCAAAATGGTGTCATCTCCCTCCTAGAAAAACACCAAGAGAGTCAACTTTCAACATGATCTCTTCTAGACATTGATGCCAGCATATTTTTAATCTACTCAGAAGAAATTAATATAGTGTTTATTTACACATTACCTACTTTTTCATATGAGATAACGTATTTATTATCACTGTAAACTGTTCAGATGTGTATAGGATATTCATATCTGAAAAAACTCAGCAAAACTTTAAACATGAGGTAACACTTTAGAATAGCCCAACTCCATTTAGCATAATTCAGTATCTTTGTCAATGTATGTATTAATTGTGTATGTAATGTTTTAAGTGGTTAATTAAAAATGTGTACTTATTAGAAAGTGTTACCAAGGATTAAACTTGAATCTTACTAGTTTGCTAAAGGGAAGAGTTCCTGCATGCCCTCAAATATATGTGGGGTAGTGGGTACAGGGGGCTGGCCTATTAGTCTAACGTCTCCTCTGGCTGTAGGTCAGTGGATGGTGTCAGTTTAAGATTGCAGTCTAATTCAGTCACAGTAAAGAGGTCTGGAGCTAATTTTGGCTAGAGAAGGTGTGGGAAACAGTTGCCAGCCATATAATGTCTGCACCTGGCAGTTTGGTCAGTGTTGCTCTGGTTGTTTCTAGAACTTTGTAGGCGTCATTTCACTTTTTACTGTACTGCAATGTTGACTTTGTTCAATAGACAATAGACACAACTCTACATCTACAGGCTGGTCATCTGTTAATTCAGTTACACCACTAACAGTTTTAATGTCATTTTAAAACACAGGAGAAAGTAGTATGTGCGTGAGAGTGAGAGTACTTTTATATACCTCTGTATATGCTATCTATGTAAGTCTTGTGAAAAAGTTACGTGTTTTTTGTGCTTTAAATGTTTTTTTTTTTTTTTTTTTTACAATGTCTTACTGTCACTTTCCTTTTTGGGGAATACAGTAATTTAAAAAATACATCTGATATTACATCCAAATAGTTTTTCACCCAGTACTTCACTTTCATTTGAGTGAATTATTTTGAAGTAATAAATACTACTACTCAACCCACCTCTGATTTCTATCACTCTTCCTGAGAGACACAAACTGCATTTATTGTTGTTTGTCCATTCAATCACTTTTCTTACCACACTTGAGATATAATAGGGTTATTAAGCTGTTTACTAACCAATGAATTTACTTATTTACAACAGGTAATGTAAACAAGCTTGACCTACTCCAACAGTTTGGATCTCAACTGGCACTCAAGCTAACTTATCCAATAGCAAATATTAGCAAAAGATATTAGCTGAACAATGTCTAACAAAAAACATATAATTAAACAACATCTTCAATCTTACTTTATGCTTAAACAAAAATTAGCATTGCTTCACCAACCTCAGCTGCTTTCTGTGCAAGTTCCTTCTTAATCTTTGCTTTTTCCATATTGTCTTGAGCTTCACGTTTCTTCCTTTCTGATTCCATCTTTTTTCTTTCCCCTTCTTGTCGCTGCTTCTCCATTTCAGCGAACTTTCCCTTTACACTTCCTGTGGATCAGAGACAACACAAAGCTTACCTTTCACACACTTTCCCAGCACATCAAATAAAAAAACTATGTATTTCAATGAAGTGACAAGTCTCACCTGTAATTTTGGGGACATATGATTTTTCCACCTTGGCCGGCTTCACGTCCTCCTCCTCATCACTGGACGCGAGTAGTTCTTTTATCTGTGTTGGATAAGAAGGGGAATGTGGTGAGGTGTACGAATTAGCTGGGATCATCTCTTTTGCCACTCAGGAGCCATGCTGGCCTTGGAAAGAACTAGGGCCTAATCCTTGTTAATAGCCAAGTCACATGACCCGCAGGAGGGGGGTTGATTGGACGGTTGTGTTGGTGCCTAGATAGAAGTTGAGCATATGTGTCACAGTCAGGACAGTATTCCCAGAGCTGTATTCACACACACTGTCCACGTCTCAGTATCAGCGATAATCCACCCACATAACGAAGTATCACTGCGGCGGGTTCAGTCACTGCAGTTAATCTGGACACAAAGCCTGTCTTAACCCTAAAGTTAGAAGAGTACTCCTGCTCTGCAACACGTCAACTGTACAACTATTCATTCATGCATAAAGCTCTAACATTATCGCTGTAAGTTATGGTTAGCAAAATGACAGTTTATCAATACAGAAATACATTTTATCTGCAATTTAAAAGTGACTTTCAATTAGGCCTAACATTTATTTGAAATCACTTGCCATATGCTTAGTATTTTGGCTAATTGTTTTATTTTAAAAGAGTAGTAAAAACAAATTAATACAGCCAATTAAGTAATCAAAAACTCTGACTAACAAACAAAGTTATTTCAGGCCTTTACCAACAACTGTTACTGAGTGACAACTTAGAAGCAATCAGATGCAAGAAGATTAAATTACACAGACATCACAATGTTTTTATTGATAAAATATTGTGAGAAACTTTTTGCATAACTGCTCCCTACACTAAAAATAATAATTATATCGGCGGAACGCAATGCGTTCGGCGATATTATGGTTTCATGTCCGTCCGCGTCCGCGTCCGCGTCCGCGTCCGCGTCCGCGTCCGCGTCCGCGTCCGCAGATTGGCCGT
>JAVQKG010012512.1:0-11171 GCA_036025885.1 Hypseleotris bucephala
CAGAACACATGGACAGACGAACATTTTAATGGTTTTTATTGAAGGGCTTGGGCATGCACTGCATTTATAGCTTATATTGACCGCTCGCCACTGTTAAGGTGTATTTCTTGTGTTTTCTAATCTTTCAAAATGGAAACTTACTGTAGATTTAATTACTGTACCTACTTACTGTTTAGCAGTTGCCTTGGGGCATTTTTATATTCTTCACTTATTTGATTATTAAAAAGATTTTTTCTGTACGGATCCTAAAATATTCCCCCCACAAATCTTGTTGTCTTTCTTACTGGATCTCCCGGGTTGTTTGGATACAGGCAATGAGACCTCGGTCAGGGGCAGGATATAGACCTCTGGACCGTTGTGGGACGAAGGTGAGACCAGATCTGCCTGGTAGTCCTCTCCCTCTGTGTTTTCAAACTCCTGAAGATAACACATACACACACTCATTAGTGATACTGATATACATATACATTAGTAAGACACGCATTTGTTACTCATCTACTCATACAGTTGTCACTCTGATGACACAAAATGGGAGACAATGATTGGACTGTAAGGCATCCAAACATATGAGACACACCCACCTACCCACATAGATAAATCATGCATGTTGTGAGGTGCATTGTATAGTGTGACTGTGGATACACTGTTCAGACGCACTAATGCATACAGCTGTTCACACACAAAAAGTAATTCAAGTTGCTGAATAATGTAAAGTCTGTGTTCAGATAACATCACTGCATTACCCAGTTCATATTCACAAACACTGATCTTTTAGATTATATGTACATCTACTATTATGACATAATGTATTATTTTGACATAATGTGTCCACGCTTTTTAGCTCTGCAAGAGGTTATAGAACAGGAAATGTATCTTTATTATTGTGAGATTCAATTGCTTTTCATTTTTGGCATAATGTGCATGGTAAATTAATGTTATTATGGGATAACAATAGTCTGGGCTTTGTCAGGTATTTAAGCTTGCACTAATACTTCAGTTTATGATAGAACTAATATGGGCCCTAACTGGTCTTGGTCTCTTTGGATAAAGACTGTCCTGTCTCAAAAACTTCTTCAAGGCTTTTACTTCACAACTTTACATTGAATAGTAGTTTGTCCATAAGCACTGAGCCATTTAGCCACCCGTCCATCCAATCCATAGCTAGATAATGAGCCGGTGTGCTTAACAAGCCTCCCACTGACATGGCTGTATAAGGAGAGAAAAAAGTATGCAAAAAGACCAATGTAAACTTTGAATGCCTTGATGTATGTTTATCTATCTGTATCCCCAAACCTCACTGTTCTGTGTTTGTGTTTTACATTCAGAGAAACCATCTGCCACTCTCCTCCTCAGAGCGGGAGTGTGAACGCGAGCACCTGGCTGTGAGTCAGTGCTGCAAATCTCCCCAGAGAGCCTTCAGTTTTGAAAGCACTTAATACCAGGCCTCACACTAAGAGCGCCGTAATGGGCAGGAATAATGAAGCTTTTTTGATAATGCAATGATGCAGTTAAACCACACCACAAATGCACACATCTTTCAAGTGAGCGCTTCACTGACAGGCTGGACAAAGATTAAGACACAGGGAGGGAACTGTTTGTGGTGAAAGAGATCAAGAAGTCTGACAGCATCAAAGATTTAGGATCAGCATTTATCAAACCGCAATGTCAAGACCAAGAACTATAGGAGACTTAGGAACATGATTAAAGACATTCCTAAATCAATCACAATAGAGATCACAAAATTCAGTATATGATACAGACCACAATAGTCAAGAACATTAACATACTGTACATGTTAATGCACAGGCCATTTTGCTAAACAAATGTTTAAGGAGCCCTCATATAAGGTACTTAACAAGCTATATATTTTGTTAGTTAAAGGTCAGATCGGTGAGGATTGTGATTAATTATATTTTTTGTATGATAAGGTATTACAGTAATGCATAGCGATTTATGAACTGTAACGTGTACTGATGAACAACTTGAAAAATGTTCATGTTCGTGCAGTTACAGTAAACATAACTGTTATAATCAAATGTAGATTTAATGGTTGTTTGTATAAGATGTTATTTATATATGGTATAAAACTACCACAATACTACAGCAGGTCCAAGTTATGGTGATTGATTTAATGGTTTCACACTAGCAGGAGACAATGACACTACTGCCTACTATCTGTTCTGAGACAAGATGGCATGACATTTTGGACAGATCAACTTAAGCCTGTATTATGTTCATTAAGGTGCACTATTCATTATAAATAAAATACAATAAATAATAATAATAGTAAATACAATATACAAAATACAAGCACTGAATAGAGTTATGTTGGCCCCATTTTCTATGCTCCATTTACACCGAATTAAGGAAATGTCTGTTGCTCTTTCTCAAATTCCAGTGTCCTTGATGACTTGATTGCTCCGTGTGAAGTCATCCAAGTCATCTCCGCCCACCAAGTCATGTTCCAATCTTCATGTTCTACCAAGGCATGTGTGCTCCGTTTGGTTAACATGTGGCTAATTCACCAAGGATACATCCATGGTGCCTTGGCTGCCTTGCCCTGGCCAATATTACCCACAATGCACTGCGTCTTTTGGGTAAATATGAATGGCACAGTTAAACATACAATAATAATCTGATTCACTTCTCTCTGATCTGGTGTGTTGCCTGTTAGTAAAGATATAGGCCTAAATACTGGAGCAAAAACTAAACAAATACAACATGCAATTTGAAATATTTAATGTGATTTATCACTTTTAAAAAAACAATACAAACAATTATTATAACTATGTATAGTCATAAATAAAATACGTCTGTAAATTTTATTCCAAATTTAAAGTTATAATTAATGAAATTGTAAAATGAGCAGGAAGTGTGACTTTGGCGACCCCTGCTGGTTCACTCTCAAGTCTGTTCCATTTGGGGTTTATTTGGACCAACCTCAGTCTTCAAGGAAGTGACTTGGAAGAGAATGACTGCCAAGGCAAGGCAAGGCAAGGCAAGAACACTGGAATTTGAGAAAGAGCATGTGACACATTTTGCGGTCCCAAGCCCACAAATGATACTGGGTCCACTATGATTATAAGCAGTACAGTATGTTTTTTTTCTCTTCACAGTGTGTGGTTCAGTCTTGGTTTCTGATAGCTGGCCTTCATCTGACAGTCAAATTGGCACCAATTATTTTACAACATAGCTCACTCACAATGGGAACTGAGGACAACACAGACATTTTGTGTGACTTTAAAACTAACTAAAAAGCACTCGGAAAGTGCAGACTAGAGACCTGCAACGGACGCAACACAAATCCTCCGGGAACGGGCGGTATTCACATGGTCTAGGGCGGGAGCAGGCGGGCAGACCAAAACACATCGGGTCCCAAGTGATCCTGAGTTGTGCTTGTGTCACAGTTCAGTATATGGTCAGTCTATTGTTAGTGTGTGGTCAGCCTATGGTCAGTGTGTGGTCAGTCTATGGTCAGTCTATGGTCAGTCTGTGGTCAGTCTATGGTCAGTGTGTGAGCGTGCATAAGACCATCCGCTCTGCTCAGTATTTCTTCCCCTGCCGCATGTCACATGACACTTTTTAATCAAGTCTCACTCGGAGCACCCAGGAAAAAAAAAAAAAAAAAAAGCATATTCGGGGTTCATATGAAAAATTGGCGAGACCCGCCGGGACCTGTTGGGACCCGAGGTGATCTCTCAGGTGGTCAGACAGGGGGAGGCTCTAAGGAGCAAGCGGCAGATGTCAGAAAGGCTTCGAGATCGGGTGGGAGAAGGATTGAAAAAGTCAGTGCAGACTGACGCCAGGACAGCAAATTTCCCCTAATATTCACATGTAAATGATTTGGTGCACAAAATAAAACTTTTGCTTCATTTGCTTCAAAAATATTGCTTAAGTAATATCAAGTTAGTGACCTGTGGTCACTTAAGTAAGTAACCCTATTCAAATAGCAAATAGCAGATTAGCCCATCAAATGGCAACAAATCAATGCTTTTAGCCCTACAGAAATGTTAAAGACAAGACTGCTGAAGCGTGAAATTTAAAACTATCTACTGAAATTTGGCATGAAAATAAATGGTTACCAAAAAATAAAGTGGCCAGAGAGTGAATTTATAGTACTGACAGATTTAGACTAGGGTTTTCAGCTATAGAAACATTAATATGATTTTGATTATCATTTTTCTGCTCACTACAGACCTGACCCAGCAGATGACAGCAGTGAGCTCACCTTGAAGCCCATGTCTCCCTTCTTGCAGCAGAGGCAGGCCAGCATCAGGAAGACAAATGTGAAAAGTCCAGAGAAAGAAACCGCTACTACAGCCAATGACGAGGGCCACGACAGCTCGCTCAGAGGTGCCCCATCTGCAACATCACAAGATAATATACTATGTTAACACAGACAACAAACAAACACAAATCAGGCCACATGGCACAAAGACAATAGCACAGGAAATGAAAAGCCAAATACGTGATAATGGAGGAAAGTTGTACACACAGTTGATTTGTGACCAGCAGCCCGAGGGAGCAACCATGTGATCTTCATTTGCATAGTTTGAGTCTATTATTCATCTGTATGGGCTAGTGGTGTGAATAACAACGGGTCCCCTGTTGGTTAATTAAACTGTGCTCTTTGAGACATGCAGGCTAAAAGTTTGATATCACCAGTGAACACAATTAGAACCTTGGGGTATTCGTTTTAAAAGCTGCTTACTGTATTAGTAAAAAAACACAAAAGCAATTAATTACAATTTTATTAGTGATATACAGTCTTCAGTTTAATTTCATAATCGAGTGAGTAATGACCCTCCTGAGTACAAATATCTCACCATTTCAATGCAGCTCTACCTAAAAATCCTACATTTTAGAAAAGGGATTTACAAATGGTGGGGTGTGGCGCAAAACAGGTTTTCACTGTGCCGTCACTTTAGGTATTGGCAAAGCAGAAAAAATAATGAGGAAACCACACTAGTGAAACTACACACAGAAAGATGACTCTCTGTGCGCGTTTTAGGATCATTAGCAATATGTAAGCAATGTTGTTGGTGCCCTCAAATAACTGATACCAGGGGAGGCTTGCATATTAGGTTGTTACATATAAAATTTGAGGAAATAAAACTGCCATAAAAATGACTATGCACCAAAGATTTCTTTACCCTAGAATTGATAACATTACTACAACTAGTGATGCACCGATCCAGCTTTTTCAGTCCCGATACCGATCCCGATATCTGGGTTTTGTGGATCAACCGATATTCACCGATACTAATACTAAATTTGTATTATCCAAAATAATAAACCTAAACGTTATAATAAAGCAGATAAGAGACCAGATGACCCTCAAAATGTCTTACCTTTGTATTTTAAGAGTGACAATGTAATATAATGTCATTTGCCACATTATTTTTCCGCTCATAATTAAGATAAAGTATAATAAATAATATCCGGCTTCATTTACCGATCCACCGATCCAGCTTTTGGGCCTGTATCGGCACCGATACTCAATCCAGTATCGGTATCGGTGCATCCCTAACTACAACTGTACTGAAGGCACCAGGAGGAAGCTTTACTGCAGTGTGCACATGTGAGGCTCCTGCAGCATAAAGAGCTGAGCTGTTGTGTGATACCTTCCCCACTCTGTAACAGAGATCCAGCAGCAGACATGAGTGCAAAGAACACATTGTTCTGATTATGACCTATTCTATAGGCCAAAAGACCCTGTATGAATTTAAAGCAACCACAATGACACAGATGAAGGCCCAGTGTAGAAAGGACAAACCAAAAGTAAGGTTCTTTTCAAATGATGCGTGTGGGCATGAGGCCAACAGCACATTACCATGGAGACTATAGACTATAGACTATACGTCTAATGGAGAGCAGTAGTTTAAAAAAAGCATGTACAGCTAATGTACGAGTAATGAGTTATCAATATAGATCAATCAAACATAACATTAGAACACAGACAGGTAAGCAACACTCTATCTCTATCTATTCATATATCTCTTCATCATGGCAGCAGTTAGTGAATGGGGGAAATTATGCACCAATTGAACATTTTGTCATCAAAGGTAATATAGAAGAAGCAGAAAAAAATCTATCAAAAGTGAAGCAACGTAAGGAAAAAGTTTTAGTCGTGCAGAATATATTGCAAAATAATATATACTGAAATATCAGTATCGCAAAACTCTAAAAAACACCATGGTCCTTCATATCACATGCATTTGTTGACAAATTTTTCCTATTACAGTCTTATATATGTAAAGTTAGTCCTGCTTTGACCCTATTCTTGTCCTTATTTTTTATTCTGAAGCAACTTTAAAAGTAAGTAAAGGAACCATTCCTGTTTAACTGAACTTGCATCAAAATACTGCAAAAATATAAGGATTGCAATATTCAACATATTGATTGATTGAATATACTTTATTGTCCCCAAAGGGAAATTTATCTTGGGCAAAGTGCTACATAGTTGGAAAAACATTTAAACAACAAACACAGACAACACTAACTCAAAAACGATAAACACACAACAGTAAAGAGTCCAATGAAAAATGTCGAATGTGCAACATGAAGTGCTAGTGCGCTGTAGACTGAACACTGTTGCTGGAGTTTAACAGTCTGATTGAGGCAGGAACGAAGGACAGTTTAAGTCTGTTGGTCCATAATTATCATATTGTGCATATTGTGCAACATAATTATCATATTGTGCAGCCATACAACAAAATGGTTCTAGGACAATGCTAATATGGACTGGGCCTAATAATAATAACCTCCATTTGCATCTAGTGTTGTTTGATTTACTACTAACCTTTCTCCCAATCTAAACTTGTCTTGACACAGACAAATGGGCCGTCCTCAGATGAACTGCTGTATTTTAGTCGCACAAATTGATATGACCAACAAGAAGAGAGTGTCCAAGAAATGTGCAGATGGTGCCAGATGACACATGCTGAATCAGGGGTCACACTGACGCATGGCTCATCCAAGGACAGGACATAAAACAGACACATGTAAGAGGTAAGGGTGCAAGGAGCCAGGTCATTTGTCATCATTTTCAAGATGGTCAATAGCAGTGTCCTTGATGCACTTTTAAAAATACACACAATGTCATATTTCAAATTGAAATAAATAAATGAATGGTGAGAAAGTATTCAACTGGGTTATGTAATGCAAATAGATTTTATCTGAAGAACTGTATGAGTGACCCGCTGCCACATGACAGGTATAAATATTTAAGATACACACATGACCTCAGCAAGTTGAAAATAAATGAATTGAAGGCCACACTTATCATTTTTTATTAATCATTAATTTAGTAGCTGTAAAGCTAAAAAAAGCAAGGCAAATGTTAGCTGTAGCCTATAGTAGCCTGGAAAGAGCACAAAGTCGGTGGTCATTAATAACCAACTAATAGATAAGAATTACACTTTTATTTCACCAAATCAATAACCAGTGGTTCTAAAATTACATGAACGAAGCACAGACCCAATTGCTTTCTAATTTCATGGATGCAGTATTTTTCAGTAAACCACTAAAACAGCCACAAATTGAAAGAGATGCACTGCCTAAGCCAACCCCATAAAACTCCAGGCAGGCCAAGTGACAGAAAGTCATAAAGGTAGAAATATGTGCATCCTAAAGGGAGGAAGACGAGTGAAGAAATGCTGGATTTAGTGTTCTGTCTGTCAGTAACTTCATGTGTGTTTGCATGTGATAAGGATGTGAACAGCTTTTCATGAGGTATCATAAATAAAGAACTGGGCATAGGCTTCCTGCTCCTGCACTGGAGACCACCTGAAAACTAGATCTTCAAACATGTAGCGGGTTGCATAAAACAAATCTAATTTAATATCTCTCTATATCTGACAGGGCTTCAGTGAGGAGCCTACACCTAAAAAAACATACGTAGACTATTTCTAGGCTGGATGGGAGGTGAAGTTTCCCTGGCAACAGAGCAATGAGGTGAAGCAATATTCTAAGCCAGTTGAAAGTTGCTGACACTATGATATTAGATAACACAGGCAGACTTGTAACTAACGTAGACCTTCTATACATAAATGCGTATATACTGCGTCTTTCCTATGTTGATTCTGTCCACGCAGGGTCCAAGAAATGGCAGTGCTGCAAGGGGCTGCAGAACAGGCACTGTGCCAAACTACACACCACTGCAATCAAATCATCTTTACCAGGAGTGAGAGAGGGAGTGTGTGATGCATGTGATCTAACAACCCTTACAATTCAATTTAATTAAACGCAGCAGGCTTTTTGTCAACTTGTGTTCAGTGTAGTTGATACGTGTCTCATAGAACTGTTTAGATAGACAGCATATTCTGGCAACAAAGATACTATGACTGCAACTAACGATTATTTTGCTAATCGATTAATCTAGTTTTATAATGAATCAGTGGTTAGTGGAAGTGCATACTTTTTTCATTTTTATTTTACCAGTTGAAGCTAAAACTCTTCCACCTTAGGATTTCTGTATAGAGCAGATTCACATACAAAGGAGGCTTTTCATCTTAATCGTAAAATGTAACCAAAAAAATGTAATTTTTTGTACTGCTTTGGCTAAATTATTGCTTGTGGGTTGTTCACACAGTCAATGGCATGTTTTTAAGTTTGTACACTCCAGTTAACAATTATTCGATTAATAAATTATGAGACGATTATTTAAATAATTGATCAATCAGAATTAATCCGATTAATTGTTTCAGCCCTAATTTGACGCTATTAGAACGAAAGAAAAGTATTCGGAGAAGTTTACAAGTAGCTCTAACTTTCAGTGTCTACATTGAGGACAGTGCTGCAGGGTTGAAGAGCTCCTCCATCTGCCTTATCTGGATAGCTGCCTGCTAGGTCAGGCCTAAGCCACAGTTGAGAGGTAGTATTTAGAAAATCACCCCAGAACAAAGGTTAAGAAACAAAGAAACAAGTAGTGTATTTTGTAGGTCAATGGCTTGGAGCACAAAACTGTGAAGTAAATACAGTATCTCGGAAGAAGTTATCAGAATGCTCGACTTTGATGCACTTAATCCAATCCTTGTATTTGAACATTTCCTCTCATGTCAGTATATTATTTACTTAATAATGACCAGTTGAATAAAATGATTCTCTTCTCTCCTTTCTGGTGTTCCCATTTTCAGGATTGCCTCCATCAAACCTTACCCTCTAACTTCATATGCTATTCTCTGTATATGTCAAACCATCTCAACCTGACCTGGTGATATACAATTTTCTGGTCTTATCCACCCTTGTTAATAAACAAGAGAGAGAACCTTAAACCCTTAATAGTTTTAAAGAGTCCTGACAGAGACATGGCTACCACCAAAGACCAATCACACAACTACAACATTCATATAGGCAATGCGGGTTAAGTGTCTTGCCCAGGGACACAACAACAGTATGTGCTCTGACAGCCAATAATGCCTACTGCATAAGACAAAGAGGAAAACAGAGAGCGATGGGGTTGACAGCACAATGTGAATAATAGCAGGGTACATTCTCAGATTACCCACAATTATCATCCCCTCTTCCATCCTCCAGCCCTGCTCTGTGACTGATGCAGATGGAGAAGGATGTTTGAGGCCTGCCGGGAGTGGTGATAACTGTCATTACACTGAAGGGGGACACCATACAGGGCTGCCTTTTGTACCCCTGTCCAGAAACTGCACCAGGGTAAACTACAAGAAAGCTATGAGACTCTGTAAAATGTAAAGTGAAAGTACAACACTGCTCTCCCGAAATAAGTTTAATACCTACCCAGCCCTATTAAACAGTGGCATGACACGCAGACTCCCTCCAGAAAGACTGTGTCCTCCTTGATGGAGGTTGGAGCCTTCATGACTGTGCCATCTGTGATCTATGTGGTAAATCAATCAACAACACCAAAATTCTACTATACATTTTCATAACAATATTTCTTCAGACTATTAATTATACAAATATTATTACAGCCAACAAATACATTCACACACCTCGTCTAGCATTGCAGATGTTCTGCCTCGGGCTAAATACAAATTGGATGCATGTGTAAGCCATAAGCAGTATGCAGAAATATGTGCTTATGATGACATTTTAGCCTTATTAGTCTCATGGTACACACAAAGGAATGTTGGTGTGTTTGCAAATGCCAACATGTTTTAAAAGCATCTGCTCTAGAATTTCTCATTTTTAGTGTTTATATATTTTAGGCATGATATTTTCTTTTCATTTTTTTTTATTGCTTACAATGAGCTACTAAAACAACAATAGATGCCTACATTTGCCATTAGTACTTGTTATTAAAAACATTGCCCACATCAGCACACATACCACGCACTCTGAGCCATAGATGGTTCCCCCTCAGTGGTTAAATCCGCTTCATTCTTATTCAAATTTCCCCAGAGGCTGACTTATGTAACTAAAGTGCTCTGTGTTACAAATGGAGATATGAATAATCAATAGTGAGCGAGGACTGGCTTGTACTGCCCCAGTCACAACAAGGCAAGAAATTACTTTGCTTATTGCACGTTAATTAGTTTACTGGCAGGTGTGTGTAAAAAGGCCATTTTTACACACCTAAAAACGGTTTTCCAATTTTCCTGTGGGCAGCCAATTTGCTACCAAGAAGTTGGCCACCTCCAGGCATCAGTGGAGAGTGAAGACAGACTTCATGCTCGACTTGCTGTATTAGTTCATTGTATCACTACTGCTTTCAGATCAGTGATTGTAAACATAAACTGTGAACAATAGGGCTGCACAGTATATTGCATTGTTGCAGTATTGGCAAATGTGGTATAACTAAATGTAGGCTACATCAATAATGTTGAAATTGTGTCACTGGAGCCTGTTTGTTTTAGACTAATTTTCTTATTAACTCTTACATTGAACACCTACTATGTTCATGCCTTAACTGACTGGTATCAAAAATTTATTTTCTATTTTTGTTGGAGATGCATCGATCCAGCTTTTTCAGTCCTGATACCGATCCCTATATTTTGGCTTGTGGATCGACTCATCCCTGATCCACCGATACTAATGCAAAAACTAAAGGCATGGTATTATCAAAAAATATTAAACCAAAATGTGATAGAACTAAGACAATGACAACCAAATGAATGACAACCTTCCATTATTGGCTGAGCACTACTGCATTTATGTTGTTAATATTTACACATATGGATGCAGTGTCAAGAGAG
>JAVQKG010012546.1:0-27908 GCA_036025885.1 Hypseleotris bucephala
ATGACAATGAATAAAAAGCAGACTTGCTTAGAAACTAAACTAAATAACTGTTTAGTACTGGGAATATGTATTGCTTTTATTTTTTCTCTAAATTGTTTTTAGTACAATTTTTATTTGATTTTTATTTGATTTTATTATTTTGTTGTTAGTTTGTTTTTTCTTTCACAAGCTCCGCTTAATAAAACTCGAAGTTGACTTCATAAATCATCAGCACCTTTTCCTCTCCTTCACGTGCTGCTACTGGCTGGCCTTTAAAACAGGAATGCATATTTCCAAAACAACAACACTAACACATGTTCACACTAACACACACACAAACTTGAAGATGACCTGAGATCTAATTTTAGTGCAACACCTGACTGTGTCTCTCACCAAACTCATCAGGCATTGTAATATGGACTACTTTCATCACTTCAAATGTATGCATCATTTATGAAGAGGCAGAATAAAAATTAATAAAGTAAACGCAAAAACAACTACACAATCTAATACACATAAAAAACAAATATACAGATTTAAAAATAAAAGCAATACATATTCCCAGTACTAAACAGTTATTTAGTTTAGTTTCTAAGCAAGTCTGCTTTTTATTCATTGTCATGCCCTGGCAATGAATATGCACCAACATGAACAACATTCAATTTTCCCAACCTATCGGGTTAACTGGTAAACTTTCTTATTGCAAGACAACCAATAACTTTGTACATTACTGTTTGTATAAGAAAAATTTCTTTTGTAGCTGACTTCACTGTAAAATTGGAGATCTGAATCCACTGTGATGACACTGGAGTGGTTTAAAACTTCTCTTTCAACCTTTGGATTTGTCAGAGTACACTGAAATCATCATCTTTTGAGAACCAGTTGAAATGGCTGAACATGTTTAGTGTATCTTTGACCATGGAGAAGTTTTCACTGTGCTTAGACTGTCACCATTATTGACGGTGAAAGCTGCTCCCATCTCCGTTGCAGAGTCGTGCTATGTGGAGGTATTATTACACGTCAGGACCCCCTCCTGATTGAGATATAGAGATATATCCTAAAGGCAGCCTGTCAAGGACTTTGAAGGCATATGGATGTAGATGGTCCCAGGGCGACTTCCAATGAGTTTGTTTTATTGATCAAATAAAATGAAGACAATGCCCAGTGTCTAACCAGAGCATGGGTCAGCCTGGCGTGCTTAATTTAATGGCCCTCATCATAGCTTCTTCAGGTCTCACATTGTGAACTTAATTCCTCTTCACCATGTTCATTTGCATTGTGTCAATTGACCGGAGTGCTTACTGTATCATCTTGAGTCGCACTTGAAATTCAGCCCATGCTCTAATACCATTAGGCAAATGCAAAGTTGTGTCATTTACACATTTGGTAGAGCAGCGAGAGAAAAGCCAATTTGCACAGGACAAGAGTGGCTGCTGGTGATTATCAGTGGACGTACTTACTGGGTAGAAGCGAGACGTTTGAAGGTTATGTTTCTGGACCAGTAATTGAAATGCAAAATAACATTAGGATCGATGGCCATCTCTGTTTATTTATGAAATCAATATCGTAACTGTCCCTCGTGAGGCCCCTCCTCTGATTCCCAATGACGGCTTAAGTCTTTACTCATTTAATCTTTCTCCCCCATATAACCTCCTCCCGCTCATCTCGTGTCTTGTGGCTCTTTTTAAAAGGCAGTTAGGGGTGTGTTTGACTTTGCGGAGGAGAGCAATTTCCTGGAGGTGCTACTGGACGTGTATGTAGATGGGGGTTGATACTCCAGGTACAGCAGACATCATCCATGTGGGAAATCTATGCAATCTCCCCCTTCTCCCTTCCCTATGCGAGCGGTGACATTGAAGAGGCCATATGCTGAAAAGTTGTGCGGCAGAGAGTGGGACGGTGCCAGGGGGCGAAGTGCACTCAAACTCACTCAACTAGTCTGCAGTGGGGCTTTGCAAGTGAGGATATGTTTATTTTACTACTTGTATCTATAATGTTGCAAAAATGTATATGTGCTGATTCAGTAGTTTCACAACTTGCAGCCAAAAATATATTATATAAAAGACAAATTAGGTAAGAAAAAAATAACGTTAGAAATCTTCTAATTTATTTGTATTCATAAAAGAAATTCATGACAATAATATAAAATTCATGTGAAATAAAAAACTAACCTTGAAACAAATCGGTTCACTTTATCCCGCGATTATGAAATATAAATGCTGCCTATTCTCAAACTGGTGAATATATATATATATATTATTCCACCAAGTATAAATCATGCATATAAGTGTTTTGAATGCACTTTTTGATGACCTTCATTTGTTTATGTTGGTGTTACTACAACGTACTTAACACCAGGGCAATACACGCTAGCCCATTTTCTAGTTAAAGTGAGCATCCATTTCCCAGACACCCCGGCTGCTGCGGACTAACAGTATAATCTATGTGTCAGGCAGGAAGGGCCACTCAGTTTAAAGCTGATAGAGTTTGCCCCAAACAAGGACAGCCTATCATAGAAAGATTAATGAACTAATTTCATGCATGGCTCCTTGGCTCTGTCCTTCTGCGGCTGCTTCCATGTTCGACTGTGTGTTCAGCAACCGTGATTTACGCCGCGTTCACTGCTACCAGCTTAACCTCATGCTTAACAATAATATTTTCCCTCGGTGAGAAAATGCATAGTAAAGTATAAAGAGGTGGGACGTTAACCCTTCATGTACCAAGCCAAGGATAGGATGAGGTCATAGTAAGGGTGTGGATTTGAACTGAAATTTACATACAATATTTTTCACAATTATCACTAGGGATGCACAATATATCGCAAAATTGCAGATATCCCAATATCCGTATTGCAAAAATCTACAATAAATCGCAATAATGACATGGTCCTAAATCTGACACTGTTGAAAGCATTTTTCCTTTGACACTGGGAATAAAAAATGTGTTAAAGTCTACTATTATAAATTTCTTTACATTAATCCTAATTTGGCTCTTTCTGCAGCATAGAATTTGCATCAAGATATAACAATAATATTGATATTGCAATATTCAACATTGTTTGAATATATCATGTTTTTCCCATTCAAAGTGCAAAGATTTTTTATGTTGTCTTAGCAAACAAACAAATAACAAACACAGACAGATGAACACAAAGAAGTGACAGTATCAGACTACATTAAAATTTTTATCACACAAGAAAAAAAAGCATTATTTGGGATGAAATGATAGATCACCCAGCCCTAGGTCATAGTGACTGCGTCTGAAAACAAATATCCCTTTTTCTTTGAGTGAGGTCTGGCTTTGCGTTTAATTTATGGTGTTGAAATTTGGGAGACATATTTCATGGTTTAGAGAAGAGGTGAATGGTTTCGGGATTTATGTTGGGAACGCAGGGGGATCTGCAACTGTGCCAGCTTCAGGACGAGTGCCAAAATACACACATGTGCGCACACAAACATTTGGGATTTTAAGCCGCTGGCAGGACACTCTCACCACCATCACACTTTGGCTCAAAAACTAAATGAAAGTGTAGAGATTTCTATTTAAAACAGTCTAGACAGCTTTCTATCTTTTACTTAAAGCCTTACTTAGACAGCATCAGAATCCAGTTTGCAATAAACTAAATTGATCTAAATAATCTTGTATCTAACAGAAATGTAAACCCTAAACAGTGGTCCAATGTAGTAAAAAATATGTTGTAGCCAAAGAACAAAGGCCTAAATTGTGTGCTTCAGATCTTAGCTTAGTCTGGCTCTGGTTTATCCCTGGTTTGGTCCTGGTTAAGTCCTGGTGTAGTCGGTTTATCACACAAATTATAGACGATTTCAAATAGTAAACCCAAGCAGTACTTTACCTTTGATTTACATGAATACATTTAAAGTAAAACAGCAAATCCAAATCAGTTAAATGATCACAATACTCAACATAAGCCCTATGTTTCCTAATATATCGCCCGGCTGGATAGACAGAAATTGTGTTGCTCCAAGCTGCCCACTAAGGACCGTCCTGAACACTGAAGCCAGGTGACCTTGACGTCTGTCTGATGAGTCCTGCTTGTCCACTTGGTTTGTACCATTTTTCTGCACAGTGGAGCAAACACTGGCCCATTAGATACTATTGGGTGCAGTGCATTCAGTTTGTGTTTGTGTTGCAAGGGGAGCCCGGCAAGGGGAACGCTTCAAAATCAGTCCAACATCTCTTTATAATAATAAAAATTATGAAACTATGAAGCTATTTCTGTCTGTGCACATTGGTGGTTTGTACCATTATTTCATTTGGACAGATTTGAAAGGACCCATTAGAAATTTCCATTAAAAGCTAACAAAAAACATCTCCCCAGCGTTAGTGTGTGCTAAGTGTGGAATGAACTACTTTTTACATATGCCACAATGTACCAGTCCACAGGGAATCCCCTCTATCTGGCTGTGATGATATATTAACTGTTCGCACGCCGCTCTCTCTCCAATTCCCTCAGATGAAAGGAAATATATGTCACAATTGACTATAGGTGCAGCATAACAAGATCTAACCTGCATCTTTCATAAACCACAATAGCTTCAAATGAACATAATGTAGTATCGCTTCATCTCCAACTATGTTAACAGTCCAGGCTGATTAAAAATGCATAAGGAGCCTCTGGGACCCGTAAGAGGAGGGTTATTTTTTCATGGCTCATCCCAAACAGGAAGGAAGCAGAGGATCAATAGATGTGATCTGGACCCAGGGGTAGAGGCCTATCTCCTGCCCCTCCTCCACAAGCTATACCATGTCCCGTTAGCAGTTCACCAGGGGTCTCATTGTCAGAACCTATGACTTAATTTTTCAATGTACTTCCAGGCATAGTAGTGGCAGAAATAGCTTGATTGAGATGGTCTTTGCTATTGTATTCTGGCATATATGGTATATTGGTCAACATACAAACTTTTGCAATGTATACAATGCATGCAGTTGCCAGAAACATTTAATTTCTCGCTCTTTCCGTACATTTTGTTGTGATATAGGGCTATACAAATAAAACTGCACTGCTTTTTACTAGGCCCTGTAGCCATAGCTAAAGAGACACTGTGTATTTTATTGTGTCCCAAAACTAATGCGTGTGTTCCTGCTCGAGTGAGGACATTGCTTTAATAACATCTGGTAATTCTCTGTTTTGGAACAGCTGCTTTTGATCCATAAACTCACATCTTCCATTACCTATTCCTGAAGTTTATAATAAAATGTGGGATTAGGGAACTTAATCCTGGGTCAGCACCTCTTCCTCTTCCAACCTCTCACTTAAATCCAGCGTAACCCGGCACCATCCACTGGCAGAGGACCTGGGACTATCGATTGGGTCATGTATTACCCATGATCTTCCATATGCTGAGTGTAACACCTCTCTGTCCATTAACAGCCTTCTGAAGTTTCATTCATTCATTTGCTTCTGGCAGACGACCAATTGTGGGCATTGTTTGCAAGATGTATAGGGCATCTGTTGACAAGCTCGTTAGTTACCATTTTGCCTGAGAGAAATAAGCCACTGCAGTATATCACTTGGCATTCCAGCACATTAATGGTTGTGTGTGTGTAACATAATCTATCAAACTCAGATAAACTGGTTATGTGCGGGAGGAGCGCAGTTCATCACGGCCGACGACTCTCCCACAATCATCGAGCGTCAAGAGCAGGAAGCATGAGCAGCTTGTGACAATAATTTTATTACACTGTTGCGCTTTCATGTGCATTTAATCTAATGGCAAGTGCAATATTACAAAACCACTATTGTTTTCACTGAGCACCTTTCCCTGTTGTGATTTAAAACCTTTTTAGCTTGAATCCTGTTTTTGTGTTATCAAGTCTGTATACCAGTTGAATAATACTTCCACAGTTTTTATTTATTAATTATTCAAGTGTTTCTTTCTTCTCGAAAAACATAATGACTTAAATACAAATCTGAAAATCAACGCACGTTTAAAATGTCTTGATTGTTTAAGGCCTGTCTTAATGGACCTCACTTACAATGACTACCTGTGTGTGTTTGTGCAGGTTGTTAACCAGAATGCCCTCTGAAGACCGGCATCTTACCTCCAGCTGTGGTTCCTACGTCAAAACCGAGCCGTCCAGCCCGTCCTCGTCTCTCGTGGACACAGGCAGTCACCACAGTCCCAGCGGTAACTCAGACGCAAGCGGCGGCTACATCAACGGCACTGGTCGCTCACACGCCCTGGACTCCCCGCCCATGTTTAACCCGGGAATGCTGGGAGCTGGAGCGGCCTGTCTACGGCGTTACGAGGAGTGTTCGGGAAGCGTGGTGGACGACTCGCCGATCAAGTGCGAATACATGCTCAATGCCATTCCCAAGAGGGTGTGTCTGGTGTGTGGGGACATCGCCTCGGGCTATCACTACGGCGTGGCGTCCTGTGAGGCCTGCAAAGCCTTCTTCAAAAGAACGATACAAGGTACTTCCCCTTCACTCACCTGAGCCCCTCTGTGTCCATCAGCATATTAATGCGATGCTGCTGTCACTACCAATGTTGTACTCCACAAACCCACAGCGCTCATGCTACTATTTAATCAAAATGACTGGTCAAAATTTCAATCTCAGGTATAAACTCATATACTGTTTTAGTCACAAAAAGTTATTGATCGATTGAACATTTTTCACAAATTTCACCCTAAATTCAAGAATTCCTAACTTTTTGTAACTTTTAAAGTCCCTCGTGCATGTTTGGTTGATCAAAAAGCCGACTATAGAAAATATTCTATTCTGCAAAAAATATGGGACTTTTTATGATTTTTTTTTTTGTCTTTATACATTCATCAATCCACTACATATAGTTGTAGAAGTGGACATTTTCAGTTTTTGATTGTAGGCACTAGGCAACATGTTTTAGTCCATTGAAGTCCTCTAAACAGTAACATGTGTGACTTTGCACTGTCCCACACACACACATACCCCTCACTTGTTCAGAGAGGACAGGCCCATAATGAACCTAATCTGTCCGTCATTCGTCCCGAGCCGCGGGAGTTTCAGTCAATAACAATCAGTGTTGGGTGACTGTAATTAAGAGCCAAGTGTTTCATTGGGAAAAAGTCGAGGAAAAGTGGGAGGTGTGGATGTGTGCTTTGCCCCGGGGCCCTGACAACACGCACCCCCGAGAGGCAGGACGGGGGCCAATTAGAAGCTTAGGCACGTGTCGTCGGCCCATAACAGAGGAAGGGGAGACGCAGAGGACTCGGCTAAATAAAAGAGGGACAGGACGTGGTCATTCGCTGAGAGAAGCTTTAATGGAATGGTAATCAGGGAGGGGGGGTCCCGGGACCGCTGAAGGAGGAGGACAAGGAGAGGTCCGGCTTGAGTGCAGCGGGGCGCGTGGATAATAGCATGGCATAATAATATATCAAAATTTAGAGGGAAAATAAGAGAGGTTAAGGACGGATATTAGAGTGGTTGAAATGTCCTTTGAGGAATAAAGGTGGACACAAGACCTGATTAACTAAAGGGCTATGCCGACAGTGAGCTTTTAGAGGTAGGCAATTTAAGACCAGTGTGGACCAGGGTGCTTCCTCCTCCTGTCCCAAACACACACACACAGCCCATTCACAGAAAAAAACAGGTCTCTGATCATGTACAAGGAGTTTGTTTATAAAATTTTGAAGGTGAATGGTTATTTATCAGTGGCAGGTGCAGCAGTTTATAGGATGCGTTTCCAAGGGCAGAGAGTAAATCCATGTGTTGACTGAAACTAGAATACAATAAAAATGAATCCTTGTGAACAGTAGACATTTTTGCCATTAATGCAACTCTTAAAGCTTATTGCTATGAATGCGATAAAAATACACAGCATTATATATTATTTATGACTGGTGATAGTCAGTTTCACAAAAAAGAAGCATCTACAAAACAGGTTTGCAGGCAGTGTGCGCCAGATCAATTGTCGCCAAATCATTTTATAAAACATTTTACATTAAGCCCACATTTACTATTTATTTCAGATTTGATTTGTTTTCCATATCTTAAAAAGCTGTTTTTATGCATCACTGCAGTGTATTTTCAAGCTCTGACTCCGCTCTGTTGAAAAGCCCTCAGTCGCTCTGAAAGCAGCCTCTGCCAAACTGCTGGCATGGTGCCGCCGGCCCCTCGCTGTGCATGTGACCCCGCTGGCACCACTGATGCCAGGGATCCTGACAAATGTTGGCACCTTCTCCTTGACCAACACGAGGTTGTATGTGTGTGAGAGGCGGGGGGGCGCGCTCTGGCAGATCCACTACAGACAACACCTGGTTTTCTGTTTTTAGGTACCATTAATACTTCTCTGGAACGGCACATTGTTTAAACGTTCAATCAAGGGATCTGGAAGCTTGGGAGAAGGGATTTGTCATTGGATTCTCAGGGTCATATTAACCTTTTGAAGTGAGCGTGTAATGATCCAAAAAGATGTTTACCGGAACTTGTGGCAGGGTTTTTGGTGACAGCAGATTCAGTATATCTGCATTTCTGTCTGTTTTGGGATACGAGTGATTAAATTGCATAGGAAATATTTCTAAAACCGAGTCTACGAGCGACGAGACGGACTTGAATAATACATCGAGCGTTGCCACATGATATGGCCTCCTTAGATGGTCTAGTCTAACAGCAGCACAGAACATTATGCAGAGTGCTGGGCTATATGTCCATCTTATAGCCCCTGTGTTGTTGAGGGAGGGCAGATTTCCCATCATGCTTTAGGTGAAGAAGGATGAGCCGTAGAGGGGTCGTGGTGAGCGCTGCCGAGAGGACGCGCTGCATTAATGAAGCTAATTTGTCTGTGAATCAAAGTGGGGGTGGGACGCCAGAGCGGGGAGGTGCTTTTACACATCCCATCAAAATGCCACTAAATCCCCCTCTCCTTCAGCGGAGTCATGTAGGGTCACCTTGGGACAGGTGTCTGCGTGTGGCATTTCATTCACCGCCTCTTTCCATTAAACTAAATGTCTTTTTGTCTTTATTTTAGACTGTTAAACAAATGACAATGTTTTTATTCTGCGCCTACAGGGAATATCGAGTACAGCTGTCCGGCCACCAATGAATGTGAGATCACCAAAAGGAGACGCAAGTCCTGCCAGGCCTGTCGCTTCATGAAATGTCTCAAAGTTGGCATGCTCAAAGAAGGTGGGTGGGACAATCGCTGCTTCAGATGACAATGAATTTTATTTAAATTTAGTATAAATTTGCAAGTTAACACAAGGCACTAAATTAAATTAAACCACCTTGAGGAAGCCAATAATAGTGGTGAAGGATCTAAGAAGAATTTTAATACATTTTAAATAAAACCAAAACACACACTGTCCCTATAAAAACTCTTTTTCTGATATATACTTTCCACTGCCTTTTTTAATTTTTTGGGAAAATGTGGAATAGTATTTTTATATCCCAGGACACTCCCAACAGCAGCAAATCTACCACAGCAAATTATTATGTCCACTTCTTCATTCTTCATTTGCCTTTTTATTGCTTAAAGGATGATGTCAGAACCTGAAAGGCTATTTCTGTATCAGCAACCAGTTACCAAGAGCTGTAAGATGTAGGTGTCCCTCTTGTGACAAATATAACATTTCCTTAAATTTTGTTTTAGTTGAATGAAAAATACAAAACCTAATACTTAAATATGTTACACTTGTGACATAAAAGGGTCAGTTCAATAATAAATGTGGTTGCATTTCTATCCTATTCAAAACACCGTAATGAAAATCTGTACATTATTACTGTAAGTTCCTACATAGGCTGCATCTTTATTCCTGAGACTTTGATTGTTATTGGTTGTGGTCAGTAGTGGTCAGTGCTGGGAGCTGGCCTCAGGGAGACACTACAGTGACATCACCACTGTCTTACCTCTCACAACACTGGCAACCCTCTTACCTCGCCCGACGGTGCACAAATTTGCTGAGCTGGATGTTCCTTCGTGGGCCGCCTGCGAACTGTAATAGTACTCTTGAAAAGCACAGGCTGTTTCCCCAAGACTCTTGTGTGTGTGTCCCATGGGTGCTGGGTGTCTCTAGCGCTAGCACACGCTCCAACTGTCTATCTCTCTTCCCCTTTTCTGTCCTGGCATATTGATCCACTAAATGCTTTCCGAACATACCACCTCACTTCCTGAATGTGTTGTTTCTCCTCCACCGCCAAGACCTTGGGGACTTCAGGGGGGAAATCTAGCCCATAGATTTTTCTCTTATTTTTCAAAGGGAGTTTTTTATGTTTTGTTTATAGCATGTGCACTGTATGTTAAGAGAGGTTAGTTATTCGGAGCTTTATTTCTTTATTTCACAAATCACAATGTTTTTTCGAATGTCCGGGTTAGTTCGCCAACTCAGTCTTCTTGAGAAGAGTCTGCATGTCCTTCCTGTATTACTGTAGAGTCTTCCCACATACTCTAGTTTCCTACAGCATCTACAGACATCTAAATTGCCCCTAACGAACAATGTGAGAATTTATGATTGTCTGTCAATTCATCTCTGTGTCAGCCCAGCGACTATCTAGCCATTGTGCAGTTTGTACCCTGCCTAAGTCCCATAGTTGCTGGAATAGACTTGCGACTCCAACACGAATCTGCAAAAGAAGATGAATGTACATCCTAACATGGGAATTGTATGTCACGCAAGGTTGATGTACACGGTGCTATATCTGAAAGAAGATCCTCCCATCCCGAGAACTTGTTTATAGGCCACCATAGGAACACAAACACTTGTAATATTCTTTATTTAAACCCTAGTCATGCAAGTCGTTTTGTTATCTTCTGCCAGCTCTGGACCGCACACATCTCGTAATAGAAGCTAACAGCAATTAAATGCAATCTGTGCTAGTAACACAATATTGTAGCTACATCAGGCTCTTGAAACACGATCGCTAATAGAATAGCCGCCATTCACTGCATACTAATGTCATACAATAAAGAGTCAGCCCGTCCAGTCCATTTTAACACTGGTTTTTACAAGGGTCTAGTCTTGATGTCTTCATCCTCAAACAAAAGAATAAAGTTGCAGCCAATGGTGGGTATAAATTTTGAACTTTATTACTAAGAAGTTCTAAGTGTAGTTTACCGGTAAATGCACCATATATAATTAATACTTCTACTTAAATCTGGTGTCTTATCCAAATGAAAATGATCAAAAATTCTTAACACTTTCTGACCATGTTCTATGTGGGTTATATTTTTTGTCCCTTCCCTGGTCTCTACAGTATGTAACTCTGATTTGATGTTGCTGTAGAGGTCTTAAGGAAAACTCCACTACTATTGGTCAAGGATTATTTTTATATAATTATTTTCCTATTTAAGAAACCTCCAGACTGCAACGTTAAGTGACGAAAACTGGCTATTCTACCCACCTCTGACTATTATCACACTTAAGGCTGTGACATTTTGTGTGGCGGGTCGAGCTACGCCACACCATCATCAGACAGAGGCGGATTTTAACATGGCAGCCTTTACCACCTGCTGCTTGCCACCAATGTGCCACACAGTAGGCCGTTCTCCGAAAGTGATGACATTCAATTAGGAGGAAAAGGGACATTTAATCGCTGCATAGTCCTTCTCCGTGGCCCGCTAAGTGACTGGGGAAAGGGCTTTGATGGCAGAATCAGTGGGGGACAGAGGCTTGCCCTACTTCATGTAATGAGATCACAGCAGAACAAGTGTCCAAAAGGCCCAGTCATGGAAAAGGAATCATCGCTACTGAAATATGAATGCAGGTGTCATGTACAAAGCTGCTCAGTCTTAAGAGGGGCTCCTAAAAAAAGACATACTTATGACATAATGGAAATGATAAGATGTGATGATTAGTGTCCTTAGTTTACACCGTGGAAGAAATGAGAGTGAAAACAAATGCCACGCTGGGTGCGGTCTAGTCTAATCTATGCTCTGATATAAGGTTCTGCTGTGGTCCAATCAGGATAAGGGGTTTACTTTTTGTTATGTTCTCTGCATTATTATCATTAATCACATTTTTTAACATTGAAAACTTGCCATTAGAATCACTTAAGCCTGGGTTAGTTAATAATAGAGCCAGCTTGTTATTAGTGACAACTGGAGTGCATTAATTCGGGTTGTGTTGTGCGATGTGTTTAATCCGCAATACACAATTGTTGACTTCATAAACATCTAAAGGTAAATAATGTTATCCTGCCATTTTTAGGCTTTTGTGGCTAGCTGTGATTCCCCAGTACATATGTTTAGTTCACAGATTTTGATACCATTTATTTTATTATTTACTAAATTGGAAAAACACTACTTCCTCTTTATGAAAATGAATTACTATATGACATGCAATAGTTGCTTTAATATGTACAGATGTAACTTGTGGACTCTGTTAGGTAGTATTTGCTGGTGATGTGCAGAAAGAGCAGTGAGTGATGATGAGTCTTAAGTAAAGGTATATTACCTCTGAGGCGTTATAAGCTCGAAGCATGGCACATTGAATTATAAAATTATAAACTGCCACCTGCCATCACTCGAGCGGGGCCATGACACCTGCCGCTCATCAACTGCCTGCAGCTACATACACTCAGCATTTAAGTGGATTTCCTTTTTGTCAAATCTCTAATTCTCCCATATTGGCTATTTGTTAAGACCATAGCATCACTCCACTTCACTCCACTTGTAAATTAATGTAAATGAAAAAATACATTGGATCTTTCTAATAATGGCTTCACAGCATTGGTTAGGACGCTCATGGTGCTAACTGCTAATACTAACATGTGCCGCTGTTGAGGAAAGACACTTAACTTGGTGAGTCTCTAAAAGTCCAGCAGAGACTGATAAAAGGTCACAGGTCCGACGGAAAAACTCTCTCGTAATTACAAGCCACGAAAGGCATGGTGCCTGCCAGTACTGCCAGAAGCCACTGCCTGCGGCTAATAGCAGCACTAATAGCCCCTAGCATCACTCCACATTGGTCAATGATGCAAGAATTTAGAAAGGAATTAGGAATTTTACATTTCGACAAAATTATCACCGGTTTTTCTTTTTACATTTTGGACACAAGTATTACTATACAGTACTTATAAATACCTTGTTAAATGATACAGACATTTATGCGTTTTAGAAAATGGTACACACCTTCTATTTTCTTTATATTTATTTGTTATGCCACTCTTTATGGTTCAAACCATTTCATATATTTAATCACCTGTAGTGTTATATTGATGTAAAAAAAAATCCTCTCCTACTAGCCTGTTTAGTTTTAAATAACATAAAATATTATTAGGACGTAGTTATCATCATACTTGCTATTTTCTTTCAACAACGATTAGCATGCAAGCCCGCTAATGCATGCTTGAATGTTAGCACAATGTATCTCTGGCGTATGCTTTACTTGTGGGCTTTTTCTGACACCACTGTAATGTGGTGGTGGGATGAATACAAGCTGCCAGACTATTTTGGCAACCTACACCGCTGTCTCGCCCTGGCCCCGACCACAGATAGGGATCAGCAGTCTTTCCTGAGCGAACGTGGCTACTGGGGTAACGTTACAGCCTTATTTTCCTCCGGCCACATACACAAAAGATTAGTAAAGCCATATCCAATATCACAGACTGTCAGATCCCTTCCCAATCAATGGGCTCAGATCAGAAAACAATCCATACACTACATTACATCATCACAATAGAAATATAGCACAATACAGTCATCGCCGCAGTTAGCTTTTTGCTTGACTGCTGTTTACTCAATGCCGGCTCGCTCTTTGACCTCTTGCAACTTGATTCTTTCTTGTAGCACAAACTTGTCCATGTAGCGGCACATGCGAGGAGCTTGTTTGCATTTTTGGCTGTAAAAGAAGCCAGTGTGGCCTACAGCTGAGCTCTGCCCACCCAGCCGCTCCGCTGTTGCTTGTCCTCACTGTCTAGCAGGTGACACATCAGACACGGATTCTAACATATGTTTCTCTGAAGACAGTATTTAGCTGACCTCTTTAGATACATGCATCAACTCAACTGCCAACACATTTTATGATCATACATGATAAATATATATCATCTTGCTTAAGAGTGTTTGAACTATTTGACAAACAAGGACAAACCCAGTGGCTGCTATGTAAATACAAGAGGAAACCTGAATTGACCCGGGCGTCCTGGTTGTGCAGATGTTTTTAATCTCACACACATTTGTGGTCTGTCTAACACACTAATACCCCATGTGGACACGCCATTCAGAGTCATGAAAAGTGTAAAACTCGATAAAGAGCAGAATGTCTGCGTGCTGTCCCGGGACAAGTCGTTCTTTGTCACATTTGGAGCAGGTGGGACGCCATCCTCATACAACCCCTCTGCTCTGATTCTCTGTCCCAGGCCACCCAGACCTGTGTGCAGCTAAACAAAAGCTGTCTACTGTTTTTAGCCTTACGCTCTCATGTGAAGACACTAGGTCTTCACGTCTTAAAAAGACTGTGTGCGAGTGGTACACGCCACATCCCTATGATTTTTCCCAGCTAAAATAGGGTGTTCCTAATCTCCATTTGGCAGCGAAGCCATCAAGCCAATTCTAACACATTCTCTAGAAAGAAGTGTGACAGGTGAGGGGCTCAGAATAGTTGTGTGAGAACCAGTACACACATGTCATTACATTATCTATTTAATAACTGCCTGATTTACTGTAGGTCTGAGGATGCACTGTATTTTCACAATATTGTCAATTTGGCCTTTCTTTTGCTTGTTTCTTCATAATCTTCAGTGCACATGCGTTGTAGTATAACTACAAATACATTAATAAATATAAATGTACATAGGTTAAAAGCATGTTGTAAGTAATAGATACAGCACACAGTGGGCAGTGTCCACACACAGTAAAGTGAAACTGCCCCTTCACTCATAAAAGTGGTTTAAGGCCGCTCCAGTCAATAAAGATATTGAATGTAAAAGGAAGCCGCAGTCAGGTGGTTGTAAAGATTACTGTGAAAACATGCCACATAGTTTCTCCACACATACACACACACACACACATACTGTCCACACACACGCACATGTGGACACACACAGGCGGTCTGGGACAGTCATATCTCTGGGTCTCAGCCCTTCTCTCTCATCATTGGCTCTAAGTTCAGATCATGAGCTGAACTGTGTGATCCAGCTCGTAATGTCCACTACTGCTGCACATTCCTCCACAACACTGTAGCGGCCAACAACCGTAAAACATAAATGTTTTTGAGATCTGAGTGGCCGACGGCTCCCATGTCACTACTTTTTACAGTCTTGGGCGAACATGCCGCTGTGGTTTTGGTTTTGAGGTGTGGAATGTGTTGCTGACAATGACCCGAGCCCCTCTGCCCCTCCTCTGTCCAGGGCAGCTCTCTCCAAGGGGCCTAGTCCAGCTGTCTTGTTGTGGTCAGATTCTCAGTAGTGCTCCGTATCACATGGGGAGGGGATAATCCCACACTGGGATCAGTCTCAGGCCCGGGACACACACAGCCTCTCAGGAAGGAGCTGTACACCCGATGTTCGCTTCACAGATCAGAAAAAGGAGACCGAAAGAACAGAAAGTGACAGGACAAAAAAGAGAGATGTTGCAGAAAATGATCCTTTTATCCAAAAACAGAAGCATTATTCTCTTACCACTCCCCCGGTGTCTTTCTGTGCTCCGCGCTCTATGGGACTGTAAACTGAAACTGGTTAGCACAGAGCTCTTAATTCTTGTCAGCGTCTATTAATTATGGGCCAGTTGGATGTTGGAGTTCAAACGGCCCCCGCAGATCTGAGAATCCGAGCTCTGACTGGTCGGTCACTTGTCGCTCGTCGCCTCCACATGAAGCCAGTGCGTGCTTGTGTGTGCGCGTGCAAACAAAAGCCACCACAATTCACTGTCACTTAGCCTGACAAGTATGAATTTAGGATGCACACCTGCTTTGTATATTTTTGCATTTACTCACTCCGCTCTGCTTTATTAGGCCTTTGTGTGCCATTAAATAGAGGAAAGCCACTGAACTGATTTAATATTGAGAGTACATGCACTGTTTCCTGAAGCACAATTTATAATTTTAAATTTCCCTTAACCAAGAGTAATGGTGAAAACAACAGTTGATGCTCTGTTTTTTCACAAAGCGAGTCCGTATAGCTGCCTCACTGACTAATTAAAACAGCAGCCTCATGTTTTCGGAGGACAAGAAGTCTATTTGCAAGCCTTATTGATTACTTTAAGGCGTACAAATGGAAAGCCGTGTTAGGAAAGAGGGGCTCTCGATTTAGCTTCAATCTGCCAGGCATAAAATGATCTCAGAGTGTTTGCTGGGAAGAATGAGCTCCCCGTGGGCACGCCGGGTAATTAGGTTAGTGGATAGTCAGTGTCAGGAAATTGAAAGACCATCCTAATCGGATTCTTTTGTTTCCAGGGGAATCAAAGGAATTTATATGAGTCACAGGGAAATCTCACACCACTCAATTCCACTTGACCATGTAAAGTCTGTTTGCTCTCCGCCGGAGCTCAAACAACTTTTTAATACGTCCCCTGTAAATCCAGCGCACACGAATCTGTATCTGATGTGGCCCGTGTCCTCTAAGATGGCTCCCGGCATAATCCCAGATCTGTCCCGTTTGTATTCTAACTAGATACTTAGGCGTGGGCCACTTAGATTGAACAGTCACAATGTATTTAAAAAAGTATCTCTGGGGTGCTTTGTCCAACAGCTTTGTCCGAGTGTCTAAGATGCTAAATGTTAAATAATAAAATTTTATATAATTAGAAACGTATGTAAAATTCAAATAGTTTGTGTATTATTATTTGGATACATTTTTAACTTGCAGGTGTCCGTTTAGACCGAGTGCGAGGCGGCCGACAGAAGTACAAGAGAAGGTTGGATGCAGAGAATGGGACCTACCTCGGGCTGACGCTCCCCCCACCTGCTAAAAAGCCATGTAAGTTGCTGCATAGATTTGAATATTAATACTTTAGAATAGCTCACCTCTATTTAGCTGTAATAAAGCATTAATAAATATGTAAATAATGTTCATTTACCAACACTGATTTAGGTTATAACATAGTTATTAAACATTAATAACAGTTCTTTGTAACTTGTGTGTTTATTAATGTTGAATTAATGCTTTGTAACATATCTTCTAACTAGTTACATTTTCTTACATGCTTGGTTTTATGGTAAAGTGTTACCTTTTTATTCATTATTTGTATTAATTTGCCTTAAAACTTACACATCATGTACAGAGATCTGATCAGAAAGAATCCAATCTTCACCTTGCTTCACCTTCATCATATTTTTCATTTTCCATTCAATTCATGTCATCCACTGTATTTTGCATTTCTTATTTTGAATCTTTTTGATAAAGTAAAACCGTGATATTGTCTTTGCTCTCGCAGTGACGAAGATCGTGTCTCATCTGTTGGTGGTGGAGCCCGAGAAGATCTACGCCATGCCCGACCCCACCATGCCGGACGGGGACATCAAGGCCTTGACCACACTGTGCGACTTGGCCGACCGCGAGCTGGTGGTCATCATCGGCTGGGCTAAACATATTCCAGGTAACACACACATGCTAAGTTACATTGTGGGCTGGACATATAGTCAATATGTTTAGTACTGGGATTTTTTTTTTCTTTTTTCTTTATATTTATTTATTTACCGATTTCTTTTTTCTTTGTTGTTGAAATATAAAAAGTTGTATGTAAATGTATGTATTGATTTACATACAACTGTTAGATAAAGATATCAGCCATGTTATGGATATCACTCTCGTTTGAGAATATGCCAGGCACAAAAGGTTAAAATATTGGCTTTACATAATTTTAGTAAGGTTTTAAATGGGGAATCTAACTTAAACTTCTATCAGTGGAAATGTATCATAGTATATCCGTTAGACACATGTATTGTTATTTGTTAATGTCTAATTTTCATAATTTTAGCCCTGTCTACTGCCCTACTAACTAATTTGCTGAAATGATACAGTAAGGGATTATACTGGTAGTATGCATAAACAACCCCCATGCTAACACACAGGATAATTAACATCTGCTACTCATCTGCACCTAAGGGAGAAGCTAGTCCCATATTCTGAAATCTAATCAATAAAGAGCAGCTGAAGGCTTTCATTTGACTGGCTGGGACGGGGGGAGTGTGTGGGGGGGTCGGGTCCGCCCCTATGTCAATGTATTCCATTTCAATCCTAGACTTAAAGAAAGCGATCCCCTTTCTTACTTAAGGACACTACAAAGTGGCCTATGGTGGAGGAAATTGATTTATTTAGCAAAATACTGACAGGTTTGGTTAGGCCTTGTTAACAAATTCTTGAATAAGACTGGTTATGTAAATGCTCTCAAAGCTGCTTTCAACCCTAATTTGCTGAAACAGACATTTTACCTCCAAGAGTGCGAAGACTGTTTCAGCTCAAATAAACACACTCTATTGATCCAATTAAGTTTGTACAAAATGTTGCAGATTAATTTAACTACATTTAATTAAGATGTTTTAATTCAATTGATTTTTATTTACACAATTGATTAAGATGCTAAGGATTTATTAATCAATCAATGAAGTAATCAATCTAGAAAATGCGGGTTAACATTTTGTAGAACACAGCATTTTTTAAATAATGCACTATTTATTCATTTATTTTTATTTGCTTGATCATAGATACACACACGACTATAGACACCTTTTTGGACACAGTCTCAAAAGGTTTAGCACACTGTACAATTTTTATATTTACTGATTTATTCAGTCATTATTCAATATTCAATTTATTCTAAATTACTCCACCTTCCTCCCACCACCTAAAGACATTGATGCGTTAAGATGGTTTTGACAAATGCCAGCAACTTTGTACATGCAGGCTCTGACGTTACCCTGGTTAGGAAACATTACTGAATGTACCTCACGTTGTCTGTTTATTTAAAGCACCAGTGACTTATTACAGTTAGATTTTTGGCTGGTGGCTACTTTGTTTTTTCTTGGCGTCCTTGCAGAAATGTTGACGACACATTTTATTCTCACAATTATTCCATCCCTTAGCACAATCCAAATGACAAACATTTTAAAGGCTCTATAGACAGTTAGTTTGCCACAGTTGAGTTTGTGACAGTGAATGTTGCAGTTCCTCTGAGGACACACACAGGGAGCCGGAGTGGCCCGATCATAGATTATAGTGAACAGCCGAAAGGTGCTGTCTCACCACTCTGTGAGAAACAGCTGAAACATGGACAAAGGAGCATCCCTGACCCAAATGCACACTTTCTGCTCTGACCTGTTTTCATCCAACAACATGAATGTGTGTTAACTACTGTGGCTTATTATAGAGAGCTGCACAAAACTTACTCAGCTCTGATGGCTCCTATTTAAAATGAAAGGCTCTTGCTTTTTCACTTTTTGATATAAATTAGAAAAATGTGCTTATTATTTTGGAAAATTAGATTCCATTTTATTGCTTCTTTTATTGGTGCAGGGCAGCTACAGAGGGTCATAAAGGTCAGTGTGTAAATTCCCGCAACAACCAGTGCATACCAGTGTGTGTCCTTGAGCAAGACACTTTACCAACCTTTGTCTATTTTTGAATATGTGTGATCGTAGAAATAGTATGCACGGTAAAGCTGCCACTTCCCTGTAAGTCTGGCCTAGGTCAGGTGTGGCAACAGAGGAAGTTTTCCACCAACAGTGTTTGACTGTGGAGTAATTAGTAATGCACTAGTTTTTGGGTGTCTTGAAAGAAAAAAAAATAAAATTTATCATAAAACATTTTACCTATTTAAACCGGATCTTTGGCTATCAAATGTAGTATAGTATTTAAGTCATATGAACTATGCATACACTGATGGTATATGGTTGCATTAGGACAGCAGAGTAAGTAGTTTCCTTAAAGATGGATACCCCCTGTTCATGTCACACATTCATCTGAGGTTATTCTCCCGAAAGATAAAATTAATGCAAAAATCTTTTACCATTACATTTCCCTGCTTCACCCTCTGATCCATTTCCCATGTCTCTCTATTGATCCACATTGATGTATTCGATGCAAATCTAAATCCAGACTCGGCCAGGAGCTATTAAAGAGGCTTGGTGACACCCGCGGGACGTTTTACCTGAGGCCAGAGGGTCACGGTGTCACCCAGAAACGATTTAGACAAAAGGGGTCCCTACAGTTTAACAGTCCACTCCCACCATTACACCCATAGCCCACTGCGCAAATGGCCTTAACGATGAGGTAATAAGACTGGTTACTGCTTTATCGCTCCATTAATGTAAAAGTCCTTCAGATGTGGAGAGCCGAAACAGGAAGTGCCAGAGAGTTTTTGTTTTGGTGGAATAGTTTGAAGCAGATATGCAATAGGGGCTGCAAAATATATCGCTAAATTATTGTAATATCCACAAAAAATCAATACATAAATATGATGCAATTGTGTTATGACTTTAAAATATGTGTATAATTGATGTTGAAGAAATATGTAAAAGCTAATTATTATGATTTAGTCCTAATTCAGTCCACAGTTAGACCTGGTTTAGTCTTGTTAATGTAGCTTCAGTTTTGACCAGTGAGTCCAAAGTTGAATTAAACCTTTACTGTGTGTATAGGTTAAATACATTATTAAACCAATTACTGTAAATTGTTGTGACAATTTTCAACCATAATAATTTGTTTCTCAGTATGCAAAGAGGTCTAAATTTACACACAACATGATTGTATGTATGTATATAAATAGCCCTATGACCCTATATTATTCAAAGCAGCTCAGTTCTCTGCATCACTTTCTCTTCTCTGCTGTCTCTTCTCCGTCTAAGGTTCACACACTCTCAGGCTCCTTCCATCTCCCCAGACGCCCCCTCCTGCTGCAGCTCATATAGGCCCTCTAGTCTCATTATTACCTCTGTCTTTTTATTAGGCCCATTAGGGCTCTTAGGAGGCCTGTAATGATACTAAATGAATAGAGAGTGAACTGCTGTCTGTTTTAGACCTGGCTCTCAATGACAGCTTCAAGCTTCACTGCCAGCCCCTCAGTCTCTTTTCATGCCACTGAATAGGGATTCAATTACTTATCTGATTTACCTATACTGTACTTCTGCTCTACTCCAGCAGGGCTCTTTCAGTGTGGCTCACAAATAAATAAGGCTTAGTGAGTTTAAGACAAGGGCTATTAATTTAGTTTGAGGTTACTTTATTTCATACAATTTAAGATTTGACAAAATCAGGAAACCAAAAGAACTGTTCGAAAAGGAATGGGATGAAGTAAAAATATTTCCTTACCCTATTGAACGTTTATAAATAAATGGACATTAATTGGACAATGCTGCTATGGAGTTGTCTGTGAAAATTTTAAGTCTGTCTGGGATTGTGCTTCCTAAATGGCACATGTTCATCTTAAAGTATAATTCTTTTTTGTGAGTCTTGCCTCGTCTCTTACACATGTTCAGCAAAGTCTGTACCAGTGTGGGATCTTGTCAGTTCTCTTGTCTAGCCCATGGCGCACTTGTCTTTTCCTTCATAAATGGATGATGAAATCTAAAATGCTGTTGCGTGTGCTGCTCCATGGATTTTTGCCGAAAGTTTGGTATTCTAGAGGAATTACCATCCACAGAAACTGAACTGAAACTGTGTCATCCACTTTGTTAATTACGCCGGTTTGCTTGTTTATTTATCAAATATGCTCAATTAAAATTACAGGTTGCTTTGTCATTAATTGGTCCATTTTGGATACGGACAGCTTACACTTACACATTTTGACACGTCTTACAGTATCTGCATTCGGTTATCCCATATCCTTCCCTCCCTGGACTAAAGCATGTACCGGATGTCCTCCATCAACTGTCTGTTTGTCAGATGTGAGGCTTAGATCGATGGCCCTTTCGCATTTGGTGGACTGATTACAATCTACTAATCAATGGCCCCCCAGTACACCTTTCTCTCTTCCTCATTCTCTCGCCCCCCCTTGCTTCTCTATTTGCTTGATAAGAACTGTTGGAAATGGTGCTCTTTTAAGTCAGACTGCCCCATTCCCATCCAAACAAGCTTGGATTTAAGTACGCACAGCTCTAGGTTCAAGGCCCCCGGTCAATAGTTCCCAATCACACACGGGCTATTCACCATACAGGAGTGAAAGGTATTGTCCCGTTGAAGCCTTTTCAGGTGTCCGTCTGTTTGATGAGGACCGACCTTTTGCGGGACGTCCGGGATAAATCCAGCAGTTCACAAGGTTAAAGGTGTAGTGTGTAAGTTTACTAAAATAAAATACTGGTACAAAAATAAAAAAATAAAGCTAATTATATGAGCTGGTTTTATGATGTTAAATAGGCAATCTTTTATAAATATTATCTTACTTTAGTCCCTCCCCTAGCCTTTACAGACTACAGACCTACTTTACATCATAGAACAGGGTCAGATAGTCAATTTTAAGAATTTTATACTTTTTTATTTTCCTATTTTATATAAAAAAAGTTTAACCTTTAATTAAAAAATATGGTTCCATATGCACTCACTGGTCACTTTATTAGGTTGACCTTTTTAATTGCTTGCGAGCTTGAGCAAATCAACCTTTCGCATTGCACCAAAGTAGTTCAAACCAGTCATCTGAAGAAGAAATTTGGAAAAAAAATCATGCATTTAAAAATTCAAAATGTTAGACAATGGAAAATAGTCATCTCTCTGTTACATCTTGGGATCACCTGATCGGTCTTTTTCATTAGTCTTTGTCATAATCAAATCTGAGCTTTCTTTATTCTTGGTTTTACACGTGACATTTTTCTGTAGGAGCCTGTTTATCAAGTGGAGTTGTTTCGGCTCGTGTTTCAAAGACCTTTACACATGACAGATTTATATTCTCTCCTTAAGCCACTACATACTGCAGTTGTCAGCCTCTGTTTCAAGTGGGACTATGTGGGGATTGTACAGTGTAATGTATTGAGCCCATAAAACATGTGGAGGACCAGAGAGTGCCAATTACAGCTCTGTGAGGGTAATGGGCTCTGCTAATGCCTGCTCATGTGTTTACACAGCAAAGATACATTCAACTATATTTATTGTCAATTTCTATGTATGACACACACGCGGCTCTCTTTGTGTTCAGGGTTTCTTAGACTTTGATCCTGGGGAACCATATTTTGATCAACCCATAAGAACTGGGTCCCATGTTCTTGTTGTGGTTTACCGTGGTTAGATTTTTTAAAAATAAATATATCATTTTGTGATTTTTGTTCACTTATTGTTCACTGATTGTCAAGAACCCTTTATTTTTTTCATTTTTAACTGTAAATATTCTTGGTTACCAAATTAAAATCTCTGACAAGACACTTGTTGGGTTTTGTTAGTGTATAAAATACAAACGTTGTAATAAAAAATAATATAATAGTAATAACAGAGGCACTAATAAAAGCATTTCTCTTGCTTCTCTTTCAGGGTTTTCCACTCTGTCATTGGCGGACCAGATGAGCCTCCTGCAGAGTGCCTGGATGGAGATTTTGGTGCTGAGTATTGTGTTTCGCTCTCTGCTCTGCGAGGATGAGATCGTTTACGCCGAGGACTACGTGGTGGACGAAGACCAGGCCAGGATCTCGGGGCTCCTGGACCTCCACGTGGCCATCCTGCCGCTGGTCAGACGTTACAAGAAGCTACGCATGGACAAGGAGGAGTTTGTCACGCTCAAAGCCATCGCTCTCGCCAACTCAGGTAAACTATTGACATGGCTACGTTGTTTTTTAACTATAATTTTGAAACTCTGAATGACCATATGAAGATTATAAGGCTAATTAAACATTACAACTTCCATAAGCAACTCTATAAAACCCTTTGAGGCAGCTGTAACTAGAGCCTCCTTAAAGGTTGAAGGTGGCCGCTTCTACTGCTATTGGGTCATCGGGCAAGACACTTCACCCAATCTTGCTACTACTGTCTGTAACACCATTGAACTCTTCTTTATTATTAACCCTGACCTTTTTCTATATATTGTAATCACAATTCCTTGGGCCACCTTTTTGTAAACATTCTCATTATAAGGTTATCTAGTGATGCAGAATTGTCCTACTGAACTAAAGGTATTTGAATTGAACCGAATACAAACAATCACTTTTAAAAATGTCAAGTGCAGGTTGCTATCAGGGTGGCAGATCTTATCCAAATTAAATAAATATCTGATAAAAAGGGACAAAAAGGTCACGCGAGGAGGCCGTTTTAATTTAACGTTGTCTATATGTGCAGACGTGCATGTATTTTTTAATTCAACTGCTGCATGTGTGTGTGACAGTGTGTGTGTGTGTGTGTCCATTGTGTGTGTGACCATGTGTGTGATAGTTGTGTGTATGTGTGCGTCTGCCTGTCACACTGCGCTCCCATTCTCTCCATCTCCATAACAGTAGCTGCCAGCGCGCCACAGCGGAGGCAGATATATTTAGCATTTCATTAGGAAAACACAGGCTGTCAATAAAATGTGTTAAGTGGAGTGGAATGAGCGTAGGGGCCTGGTTTGTTCCAACGCTGAAGAAGCTGCGCCCGTATTGACAGTTTGCTTTTCATGCTGTCCCCCAACTAATCAATGCCTGTTAGGAGTCCTTTTCTCTTGCCTGCTTGAAAAATGAAAAAAAATGCTGAGGCCGTAGCTTTGGTCTTCTCGGGGATGACGAACTCTCCGTGGTGCCGGGCAAGGTAAGGGAGAAGTGTGAGAAAGAGAAGGCAAGGGGTTCAAAGGGGGCAAGCGAGGGGCAACAGGGCAGTTTCGGCGCGTTTGAACACAGCCGCACCGAGCCGGGGGTCCTGTGGGTGGGACAGCTGCGGAAATTCATGGCCATTGATTTTGTAATTAGCAGAGTATTGACGGGATTGACGCCTGGCTGCTGACGGATTACATGGAAATTGTTTCTTCAAAGTTAGTTTTGCGTTCCACTCCTAAGCCTCCTCCCTGACCACACACACAAAGATGTTACAGTACGGACACACACATAGACACAAAGACACACACATATAGACACACACAAACCCAAACCAGTAGTATTAACATGAAGGTTTGAAATAGAGAGTGAACACATGTGCGGTCCACGTAGCCTAGTTAATTTCCCAAGATAGAAACACAATTTACACAGAAGGCGACTGGTAAAAGAGACTTAATCAGTTAGGAACATAATTAGCCTTGTACTTTACTTTTTTATGCCTAATTTACATACATCATACACGGGCTCACTTCAATCCCCAACTTTTATGACACTTAACAAGAGCCCCATTTAGCTCACTCATCTTCAGCAAACTTCGATAGCAAAATGCTGTACTGAACTTGGGTCATAGAAAGTTGATATTGTCTCCATTTCCAATCAAATATACACGCACTCAGCACATTATTTAGTAGACTTTGTAAAGTGGCCGATAGTTTGTTTCAGACCTTATGTATATTAGACTTACAGTATTAGACTCTCAAACAAGTAGTAGGTCATTCTTCTTAGTATATCTGGCAAGATTTTTTCTCTTTTTTTGGACCATTCTCTGAACCCTACAAATGGTTGTGTGTGCAAATCCCTGTCGATAAACTTTTTAAAAACTTGCTTTGCTGGCATCAACAACCACTCCATGTATAAAAAGTCACCTGTTGGTTAGTTTGAACTTCAAGTCATCTGCACCACATCATTAGGCCTGAACACATTGAGTTACTGCCATGTAAGCCAACAACAACAAGTGTACAAGTGTACCTAATAAACTGGCCTGTTTCTTGGTCTGTAATATGTAATGATAATAATAATGTACCTGTTTTATTATTTCGATGTATATTTTGGGACAGTGGCTACTTCTCAAAAACCACTGCTTGCCCATCCCACCTCTCCCTGTCAGCCCGTCTTTTGAAATAGGACGAGTTGCCCCTAACTTGTAGACTTGAACGTGGAGAGCAGTTTTTAATAAGTCTCAACTGGTTTTATTTTAGAGCCCATACATAAGGGGGCCAACTGCTCTTTCTTATGGAAATGAAGGCCATCTGCCGTCATCATTCAGCCCAACCATATCCGAGTAATGCAGCCATCTGAATTCATTAACGGGGGGACGTATGTGCTCCATGATACCAAACCAAATGAATCTTTTTCCTGTCCCGCCGTATATTTATATGGACTTGCCTCATCCCTGGAGTGTCCCCAGAGTCCACGGCCACGCGTAGGCATTTATTTAAAGAGCGTCATTAACCACTAAAAAGAGAAAACCACTCTCAAAATTGCGTGTTTGCAAAAGATGGGAATGTAAAGCGAACCAGTGTGGATCAGGGCTGAAGACTGTATTGACTATTACAGCGACTATGGGCTTTAGGCGGGGTACGGTCTGGACAAAAGCCATTTAGTCGTAGGATGTTATTTAGAGACACACTGACAGACAACCACTGACTCACATTCATTTAATAGGCACATTTTTTACACATACAAAGCTAAAATAGTAGATTAACTTGCTAATCTCACAGTACTTTAATGCACTTTGGATTTAATATTTAAATCACAGTATTTATTCAATTCAAATAACTTTATTTATCCCCTCAGAGCAATTAAGGCATCACGTAACTTATGTTGACTATTTTAATAATCCAACATGGCTGCCAGAATTGGTCTGCCTGAACATTGCACATTTATGCACTGAAAACATTGTAGTGTTGCAGAGAAAAAGCCAGGTTTTTATAGGCTATTTTTGTTTGTCAAGAAGAGATAAGATCATTTGTGGTATTCCATTACCAAGTGTTTTTATTTTATTTCAGTGTGTGTATGCAACATTCTTAACCTCTTCATTCTTTGTTTTCCCGTAGACTCGATGCACATAGAGAATATCGAGGCGGTCCAGAGGCTCCAGGACTCCCTACACGAGGCCCTGCAGGACTTTGAGGCAGCCCAGCACCCAGAGGACCCTCGACGGGCGGGCAAGCTGCTAATGACCCTCCCCTTGCTCCGCCAGACCGCCACCAAGGCTGTGCAGCATTTTTACAGCATCAAAATGCAAGGCAAAGTCCCTATGCACAAACTCTTCCTGGAGATGCTGGAGGCCAAGGCTTGACAGGGGAAACGGATTTGACGGACAGCTGCATCGGCCAATCAGAGGTGAGGGACAGCAATGACGACAACAACAAATGGTGAAAAAGAGCTGGTGTGCCAACTGACAATAAAAGTTTGTGGAATTATTTGGGACTAAATGAATATCAAGGTATTGTAAATAAAGATGCTGTGTACAGAAATCAAGCGGCCACGGTCTTGTCATAACTAAAGGCCATCCGCTAAACTATTATATCAGCTTCCGTGAATTTCTTATCTTATTTTCATCTCCAAAATTAAAAAGTGTGTTAATATAAATGTAAAACAGCTAAACAGCGCCACCTATGTGCTTTTTGTTCCCTTTCATTCATATGTTGAAAAAGCAATAGTCTCTCACTGGTTGACCTATAATATGTGTACTGTATATTGTGTGAAAATTGCACTGAGTTCGGGACATATTCTTGTATTTGTCATCGGAGAAGCTCGATTCTCAATTTCCTCTAAATATTTACCTCATTGTACCATCATGGACTCAGTCATTTTCAGTCAACTTGGTGCTCACAGATAGGGTTGGCTAGCATTGAAGGATAACATGGCAATAATGAGAAAGCTGTGTCTAGTGTGTAATTTGTCATTCTTTTATTTTTACGTCCCTAATTTTTGGAAACACTGGACACAACAAGCTGTGAAAAAAACAAAGATATTAAGCTAGTAATACTGGGGAAACAATGTGGCTTGGTTTTTATGTGGACAGAATGATAGCAACTCCAGTGGAATATAATACAGTCTGTTACACCCAAAAATGCAATAATAATAATTGCAATAATCTGCAATAAACGTAGCAACTGTGAAAATGAAGATGTGCAAACACTGTTCAGGCAGTTTTATATTTTGAAATGCACTGATGTTGTATTAGGTTGTCTTAAGCTTGACTAGTTTTGCTTTGGACAAATCTAAATTTCATATTAATTATTTATAAGTTGGTCAAGTGTCAGTATATTGGTGCACAAAGTGATGCT
>JAVQKG010012556.1:0-11450 GCA_036025885.1 Hypseleotris bucephala
ACATTACAACATGGAACAGTTCCCCCCCCAAAACTCTAAGTAGGCCCCCTTTAAAAGTAGATAAATGAATTTCTCCTTTCGCAGATGTGAAGACTCAAAGTTCTTCTAATCACAGAAAACGTTGCTCAGCGTTTTAGCTCGATTTGTCTCACCGCTCCGCACGCACAACACAATCAATACAAGAAGCACCTGCAGCCTCTTTTTGTTGCTGAACTGATTAAAATGGCATTGTGTTCGAGCGATGGGCTTTCTGGTGCAATCAGCGAAGGCCGTGTAACTATATTACCCCAGCCATCTGCCCGAGGAAGAGCACTATACAACAATGGTTAGACTTTGAAATCTGATCTCAGGTGTTGTTATTCATATACTCTCACTGGGCCACTTTATTAGGGAGACTTTGTACCTAATTAAGTGGCTGCAGTGTGGTCGGTTGTGGTCTGTTCAAAAGTGAACTACAAGGGCAGAAACAACATCGAAATTCTGGTTAATAAGATCTTCTGTTGCTAAATCCATTATACAAGAATCCGCAATATATATGGTCTTTAATCTGACACAGTTTAAAGCATTTTTCTACTGGAGCTGGGAATAAAATGTGTTTAAAGTCTACTATAATTCATTTCTAAACAGTATATTAGTCCAAATTTGGGTTTATTTCCTCATTTATTGGTTAGCTGGAGTTTAGTTTCTGTGTGGAGTTTGCGTGTTCTCTCCGTGTCTGCGTAGGTTTCCTCCGGGCGCTCCGGTTTCCCCTACCACTAAAAATATGTTGGTCAGGTCGGCCACTAGTGGCGGCGCAAACATGTCGCAGTGGCTCAGGCTAACTCTCAATCTGATCTACACAATTTCGTTGTATGTACTTATATGTATAATGACAAATAAAGCACTTTACCTGTACTTTTACCTTACCTATTTAGTCTAAGTAGTGTTGATACTCAATACAGGAACTCTTTCTGCAAAATAGAAATTACGTCAAAATATTTCAACAATACCAATATTGCAATATTATGTTTATATATAGTTTTTCCCATGCATGTCCTATAGCCTTTCTCTATCAAGTCACACACAATTTTCTCACAAGCACAAACATTGCATTTTTGCCCACACATTTGGTGCTCACAGGATTTTTTCTCTTCGAAGGGAAACTCTTTTTTGTGAAAAGTAGATCAGCAACTGAGCTTTTCTGATACTTAACTTGAGCATTTTGTCTTGAATGTGTGATGCCATGACAGCTATTAGATATATGCTAACTAGCGGTTGGCTGGTAGTAAATGGGCCATTGTCCTTTGAGAAACACTGTACACGGTCTTTTACACAGGTGTATTATAATTTAGTATTCCCTTGCACACTGTTGCCCGCAGATATTGCTAATTCGATTATTTGTGGAAACATTATTGAAGGTTTTTGAAGAAAATCTTGGAGAAAGGACGCCTCACTCATTGGAAAACCTTAAACTTTATCATCCCAGCTCCATTTTACTACCTGCCCAATATGGCTCCTCCTGCTCGTTTTGTTCCTTTCCCTGCAGCTAGTACATTTGCTGATTCAATTAACCAAAACATGAATTTATGCTTGCGGTTCAGCTGGTAAACCTAATAAAGTGGCCATTGAGCTAATTGTCCTGTGAGAGACATGGAGCGACACACTGTTGCCTGCAGATATTGCTAATTCGATTATTTGTAGAAATATTATCCAAGAACTTCAAATCTTGAAAAAGGACACCTTGCTCATTTGCAAACCTGAGAAGTTTAGGCTCAGGTTTGTAAATGAGCAAGGTGTCCATTAAGCCTTTATCAACACAGCTCCATTTTACTACCTACCCAAAATGGCTGCTCCTGCTAGCTTGTTTTCTTCCTTTCCCTGCAGCTAGTATTTATGCTAATTCAATTAACTAACAAATTATTTATGCTAACTGCACTTGAGCTGGTATCCCTAATAAAGTGGCCATTGAGCTATTTGTCCTGTAAGAGACACGGCATATGTTTTTTTTCACAGGTCTAATGCAATTTCGTATTCACTTGCACATGGTTGCCTGCAGATATTGCTAATTTGATTATTTGTGGAATCATTATCCAAGAACTTAGAAAAAAATCTCGGACAAAGGACGCCCCGCTCATTTGCAAACCTGAACCTAAACTTCATTAAGTCTTTATCATCCCTGCTCTATTTTACTACCTACCCAATTTGGTCCTCCTGCTAGCTTGTTTTGTTTCTTTTCCTGCAGCTAGTACGTATGCTGATTCAATTAACTAACAAATGAAGTTACGGACGGGGACGCTAAATCCATTCCCCCTGATTCAATTGGCTGCCTTTAAGTGCCTCTTTCTCCTCCTCCTGTTCTTTTAAACATACTAGCAACAACCTCTGTAATGTAGCTCTTTTGTTTCCATTATCCAGGGAAGCCATCTTATCCTACAGTGCCACGTCCCCTGATCCTCATCTCCTTGGGGCCGATGGTGGGATGCATTTATCTCCTTTATCTGGCCATGATTGATTCATGACTTTGCAGCCGCGCCACTGTAATCTGGAGATCTGCGGGAATTGTCAGAACTTGAAGGCTCCCAGGCTTAAATCAGGGAGGCGGAGATTGGGTCAAAATGTGTCGTGCATGTGTATCGAAGGCGTGCGTTTCGTAGCTTCGACGTGGCGTTCGTTTCAATCTAACATCTTCCCGGGAGGCTGTACTGTGCTTGCTGGATATGGTTAGGTTGTACTTAATCCAGTCAAGGTCTTTATAGCGATCAATGAAAGTGGGGGTTACAGGTTGTGTGGACAGGTATCATGGCCGAAGAATTTCATATGACGAGTTTGTGAAGAATCAATAAACACGTGATTAGGTGAACCAAGTCAATCAAAGTTTATTAGGTAGACCCTGTACCTAATAAAATGGTAATCAGTGTGGTCTTCTGCTGCTATAACCCATTTGCTTTATGATTTTTGTCATCTTTTTCATTCAAAAATCAGTGGTTATCCGAGCTAATGTTGCCTTTATACTATGTTCTAAAACCAACTCTTGCAACACAATGCATTTTCAACCACAAAGCTTCAGCAGACTAACTTTTGCATTCTTTTCAAACCATTCTCTGTAAATGTCAGACGTACAAAGTTAGAATGCCAGAAGATCATATGAGTGTGTGATATGGTAAAACTTTACTAAGCCGAGATCAGTTGTATTTCTCAGTCTTTTGAAACAACAAATTCCAATCCATTGTTGATAATAATACTTTAGACTTTAGACTATGTATTTTCCTTTTTTATTTAATATAATTATTGGCGTTGTAAAAATGAACACCAGAGAATAAATGAATGCCCTGTAGCACGATTTAATGATCTGGCAACTGGTACCAACAATCATGCCATAATCAAAATCACTTAATTAGGTCCTATGTCATATGTTCAAGTATAAACTGTTGGCCTACCTAATAAAGTGGCCAGAAAATGTATTTTGCATATTGACCTTCTGTCCTCACATTTTATGATCCACCAGAAAACTCTTTATTTATCAACCATGAAAGCATTTTACCATTTCACACATGCATTAAATATCCCACCAGGCCACGTCTGTTCTTTTTCCTCTGGCACATTTTCCTTCAGTCTCGATCACAAACAGGAAACGGCGAGTCTGCCATGGATTTTTATCAGTGACTAAGTGTCCGTCTCATGTCTAGTCACGGTGAAAATTAAACAGAGTGTGAAATCCCTCCAAGTCTTTTAGTACGGCAAGCGTCAAGGCCATTTTTTACGCGTATGAGTCCCCAATCTCTCCCTGAACTGATACTTCGCAGTCCGTCTGGCTGGGTCAGGAGACGCTGTTCCCTTTTGCTATAATAGCTCCAAATGATCCGAACCACTATGCTTGATTTCTTTCCCGGTCCTTTAGCCATGGCCAATTCCCTCCATCGCTTACCGCCACCATTTAGACTTCACTTGACACGGCTGAGCTGAGCACTGTCTGTTTTAAAACCGCTTGCTGCATGAGTGGCTTGTTACCATTTCAGGTGCTATAACATTTGGACTTAAATGCTTCGGGCTGCTGAAAGGAATACTTTCTTCTTTCCTTATTTCATTTAAAGTTAAGTACATATGACGGTGAACCGGGTGTCAGATTAGGATTCAGTTGCAGTGGTATTTTTAACCTCTGTGCAAAATAAACCATTTAAAAGTATTGGATAAAAATGTATCTGCATCACAGTTGCCAAGTTCGCCTGTTATAAGTGATTTGAAAAACTTGTTGCGGGACATCAGTCACATCATGAAACTTGCTGCAATTTGTTTTCTGCAGTGTATTGTATATGGACTGTTTGTTGAAGAAGGCAAGCTAAAAAGGCTATTAAAACACATGGCTCTATGTCGGCCTATACAGCTTATGTGTATTAATTATAGTAACTATAATTGGTTGTTTTAAAGATTGCTTATTTTGGGTTTGCCTTCATCAACCTGGTCACTTGTTTGCCTCATTAGATCTGGCAAAACTGTTCTTCATTGTGTTTTCAGTGGTATTGGCTTGTTGGTTTGTTAGTCTGTAAATAAGACAAGACAAAAGGTAAAGGGCAAATTTGCATATGATTGAATATTTGTATATTTACAAAAAAGGTTTGTAATCTTCCATAAAATTAATTATTATAACTATTATTAAGTTGTAATATTTAGTTATTTTAAAGAATTCAGTACCATTGCAAAATAGGGCAAAATAGTCAATGAAGGTCTTTTCAACTAGTATAAGTTAGAGGTTTAATTCTGGACACAATTATCTTTTTTTTTTTGGCTTGTTGATTGGTTGTTTAGCTTATGACCATCATTTCTGAAACAGGATACCAACTTTTCCTGCCGTGCCTTGGGGTGATTTAATATTTGAATCTACCGTGCCATTAAAGGCCTTGACCAGATGTTGACATTTCGCCTGAGGATGACAACAAGTCCATATTGCTAGATTGAGACACCATGTAGGTAAAAGCTATTTGATACCATTTAATCCTGGCTTGTGCTTTTGCCGCCATCTCTCATTCCTGTCCCTAGTCATTTGGCTGTAAATGTACTACAACCGGCCAAGTAGCTGACTCTGCCTTAATGTTCTGCCAAAACCAGTCATCGTGCTCTTTAACAAAGACCTTCATCTTTGTGCCAGTGCTGCTCATTTATGCCTGTCCTGTCACACTTTTAACATTCATCACTTTGAATAACATACCTACATGAGTCAAATCTGTGAAAAGTCAGCTAGTGTGGTCATTGGACAGTATGTTAAAATGAACCAGTGCCAAAAAAGGCCATAATTTAATGACACTGTTAGCACTATTATCTGTTCCCTAATGCATGTGAGTCATCTTTTACTTTATATTACAACTTGGGCCGACTAAAACATATCTGGCTGGAGTCTGCATGTTCTTTCCAGGTACTCTGGCTTCCACCCACTTTCCAAATTAAATGCATGGTGAAAATAAGATTGTACCTAGTGAATGAATGTGTGAATGAATGGTTGCCCGTCTGTGTTTCAGTGTTAACCATGCGACTAACTGGCCATTGTCCAGGTCAGGGTGCACCCTGCCTAAGGCCCACAGTTGCTGGGAAAAGGTACACTCGCCTGCAAACCCTAACAGGAAAAGCCTTACATGATGAGCTAGAAAGCACTCAAAAAGCCCAGACCTCCGCCAAAGCAGTGAATCCAGACCATGATTCAGATCACTCACAAAATATCATTAGTTTTCCTTGTGTCATCCCTACCCTTCTCTGAAAATTTCATCCAAATCAGTGCAGTAGTTTTGGAGTAAAATAGCAATGTCATTCTTTGAAAAATTCCGGCCAATACCTATGTTGAGACAATGTACCGCTGCATCCCTATAAAATACCATATGTTTAACAAAAGATTCCCAAAAACTAAAAGTAAAAACTAGCCAGCACACCTGGTCCAAACTTCCATCAATAATGAAACTGTTGAGATAGTGGAGTGCCTCAAATACCTTCGAGTCACTCCAGACAATAAGCTAAACCTTGAACATTGTCAGCCACACACACTTACACACACACACAGCCATCAAAAACTCTCTATTGGTTCTGCTGCTGCATTATAGAAACCTGCCTCAGCCCATTCCCTTTTATTGCTCCCTGTGTTTCTCTAACATTATAATTGCCTCCAAAAGGAACAAGGCATCACACAAATCTTGTCCAAAATGATTAGCTTTACCACCCCCAAAACCATACAACAGAAAAGCCATCACAGAGAGTAGACATGTTCCAGTGTGTTTGACCCGAGGCAAGCCAGTCACCCAATTCTTCACACAGACGCCCTTCGAGCTCGCAAAACACCCCTGACCTGCAAATGGACACGCTACACCAGAGAAGAGAATAAATAAAAAGCACTGTGTATTTCTGTAACCCATTCTGCCAAAGGTTGGGTTTTGTCTTGGTTGGTTGGTTCGTCTGTAAGCAAAACAAGTTAAGAGGTGGTGATTGTATTTTGATTACTTATGGAGGAAATTAGGTGGAAATGGAAGAAATGTTGTTATTCAAGGGATGCACAAGATACCAATACTGGATTAGACATTGGTGTTAATCCAGGCCAAGAAGCTGGTTCGCATGTGGCCAGTACTGAAGCCTATTTTACTTTCTACCAGTTATGAGCAGATAATGTCTCAAATTACATTACTCAAAATGACAAAAGTTAGCCAATTTGAGGGTCATTTGGTGTAATATATTAGTTTTATTATGTCTGAAAAATTGGTTTATCCCTATAATATGCAGTACTGGTCTTGAGACAAATTCACTCACTTTATGCTGAAGACCTGGGATCCAATATCTATCTGCTGGTTTGTTTGACTATGTGAGAAATATCTTAAGGAATAGTGGTTGAATTTGCAGAAATGTCAGCCAAAAGACAATGAAGAAATGTCTACATCCAGAGGTGTTTCCATGAGTTCTGTATCACTGCAAGATGGAGCCAATTATGTCTATCTTTATTTGAAATGTTACACTATTGTAGTTCCTGACCAGCACTCATATCCTGCTGAAGACTTCCAATCAAATACCACACTTTCTAGGTTTGATTATCTGATATATAAAATAGATTTTAATTTGGTTTGGAGAAAAGGTTATTGTTAAATACGTCCACTGATCAAAAAGTTGGTTGGATTCCTGTTGCAAGAGTTTCATATCATTAGTCCTTGGGAAAGACACACACGAACCTGTATATTTTGTTGGCCATGCTATAAACCAACTTTGCTAATGTGGCTTACATGTTAACAACAAGCTGCAAGCATACATGTGTGGCTTTTTAGGGTCATGTCTAGTGTTTCTCATTAGTTTACTATACATCGGTAAACTCCACCCTTGAAATTGAATGCAAACAACAACAGACCAAACCAACATCTTTGTATAGAATAGGAAAAGTGTTGACTCTTGACTGGCCAAGATATCAGTAAGTGATTGAAATGGTTTGTGTTGTTGGGTAGTTGTCGGCCATTAGTCTGCCCTAGGGCATCTGTGGCTGCTAAGGCAGTTTACCACCACCAATTTGTGAAATGAATAATGTCCTCAACTGTGACGTGCTTTGAGGAAGGCAACATACTGTATCATTCTGATTGTGTTTTCCCCCCTTTCACATCAACATACCATTTCCTTTAGATTATACAAATGAATCCACTGCATTTAGAGTTACATTAGCTCAGCTGGTGGGGAAACTTTAGTAGGACTCTATGTTTTGCAGACTGTATTATAAATATGAAAATGTCTTCTTGTTCCTCTCCTTATAAATCTGCATTAATCTGTTTTATCCTGCCACAACAAAGCCTCTTCAAATAAGGACATAGTTTACACAGCGGCTCTCGTCTTAATGAGTGAGATGAGTGTTTGTGTGTGACACAAGTGCACAAATGTTACCTCTTTTACATGTCTCCATCAAACACAAGTACGAATGACTTATTGGCCCAGTTTGTGATTTTGGATGCGCAGCTGTCTCATCTTTATTCCAAATGCAACTACAAGATATTTTCTTTTTATAAAACCACTAAACAAACACTATAATTCAATAGGTACTCCCAATTTTGTTATTGTCTCCTATCATCGGACAGCAAGTTGCACAGTAGGGGTGGGCGAAATAGCGATAAAAAATCAAATTGTGATTTTAAGTAATGATAATCTGCTCATTTGGGAATATCGTTGAATCATAAAATAGGGTATTCATTTTTTCTCTGCTTTTCATAGTCATTTTGAAAGGGTTCATAATAATAAAAAAATAAAATATATAATTAAGTATTATGACATTGAATTACATGTACATTGAATTTGTAGTTAAAAAGTGTTTTTATGAAGACAGTGATAGCATTAGTCTAGAACAAAATTGTGATAAAATCTAAATTGTGATCTTGGCTTGATGAAAATAGTATGTTGCTTAACCAGGCCCAAAGCTGCCTAAGGCCCATAGTTACTTATTTGCTACTTCTAATGAGTGAAATAAAGTAAATCAGTAATTCTCAAACTTTTTACACCAAGTACCACCAAAGAAAATGTTTTGTGTCCCAAGTACCACCTAGGACTAGCCACATCTAAACCCAGACTAAACTAGGTCTAAACTATGTCCAAACTACAGATAAACATTAACCATGTCTAAACTAGGACTAAACAGTCTGAAGAAGTGCACTAAACCAGGACTAAACAGGACACAACCAGGTCCAAGTACCACCAGGGAGAGCCCACGTACCACCAGTGGTTCCCGTACCACAGTTTGAGAACCAATGCGGTAAATCAATGAATGAATAATAATTGTCTGGTGTCTAAATTAAGATGTGCATATAAGCCAGGGATAAACCAGGAATAAACCATACAGTAAACAATATGTTCAGCTTCTCTAATTCTAAACAACTGTAAGTCTTATCCTTCTAAAATTCCTGTATATTTTTATAACTTAGCTGGCATCAAAGTGAAGCGCAAATGACTTATTGACCCAGTCTGTTTTTGGATGTGCGGTTGTCTCATGGCGAACCCTACGGCAACTACAAGAACAAGGATTTTTTTCTAATCTTAGACACACTAAACAAATCCTATAATTCAGTCTGCGTGTTTACTTCTATGGAGCATCTGTGCTATAAGCGTTCAGAGATAAGGCTACACACACTGAGGAGATGGGAGTTTGACAGAGGGAGACAGTAGAAGATGGTGGAGAGAGAGAGGCAGGCTTATCTCTATCCCCAATTCAGTTTCCTATAAGATGTGGCACTAAAATTATACATTCTATTTAATACTAAGACCATTCAGTGTTGAAATGACGTACATAATTAATCATTAGAAAATAACAAATCAAGTACAAGTTAAATTGTTCATTCATCATCTTCCTTTTTTCTGTTAGACATATCCCGGCATCTATGGGCCTTAGGCGGCATACAGCCAGGACAGTGTTGTTGCAGGGCTGACACATATACATAAACAACCATTTACTTTTACATCATATTACTGGGAGAATTTAGATCAGTTCTCCTAACAGTGGCCGTCCCACCAAGTACTACATAGGACTAACCCACGTCAAACCAAGACTAAATTTGGTATTAATCAGGTGTAAACTACTACCAAACCAGGTCTAAATCATGCCTAAACTAGAGATAAACCATAACTTATCCAGTTCTAAACTAGGTACCAGGACTAAACTAGGTCTAAACCAGAGCACTAAACTACATTTTGAGAACTGTGGTTCCCAAATACAGGGTCTGGACCTTGATGTAGGTCACCTAAAATGTTAAACTTTTCTATTTATTTAAATTTTATTGAAAAGTAACAAAAATAGCAACTTACAATAACAACTTAAGGAATAAGGGATTTAGGAACACTATCATCAAAAAATTGACTCATTACAGCAAATAAGGACATAACATTGCTAAACTAGACCAGATATTTGGGTAACTTGGGTATTGATAATTTGCTAAATCAAATTTGGGTCTATTAAAAATAAGATTGAAAAAACACTACCCACACTAACACAAGGATGACATGCAGACTCCACCCAGAGACATTGTAATCAATCCCTTATCCCCTTATCCATGTTATTTCCCAGTATCTGTTCACATGATTGTAGGAAGCAGCAGCAAAGTGGTAGCCTATTTTAACAAGCTTATCTCACTCCCTCATTCAGTTTGTGGCATCAAAGTGTTGAGGTGCCAGGGGCGCACGTATATTTTGACCGCTACCTGTGACAGCAATTACAGGTTCCCCTTCAAGCATGCCTTTGTTTTGGTGACAGAGCTGACTGCCTGGGCTGGGACGCCATTACCTCAGTGTGTTGTGCGACCCGGAGCATAATCAAAGCGCTACAATGTAAGGTGTCATTGGCTTTAAATCAACTACGCAGCTCCTGCCACTGCTCCTCTGTGCCCCCTTTATATGCAGGGGAGGATATGACAATACTGACATTGAAAGAGGCCCAAGATACTCCAAGCTCCGTCACAAAAAATATTCTATACTGTCAGTTGCTTTAAAGGAAGGGAAAGATGAGCAAAGATAAAAGTAGTTGGTCGTTAATGTGTATTATTTTGTTTAATGTGTAATGTAAGTACTGCAATTTTAGAAAGTTAAAATTGGGATCAAATCTTGGCTCAATGGAAATTGTGATATTATGTTTTTTTACTGGATTGCCCTCCACTATGTTGTTCATTAAAATTCATATGACATGATTTTGGTTACTATACAGAGTATGTTGTAAACCAAGTATTAACCCGCCTAAGGCCCACAGTTATCTGAATGTCATTAATGTTCAGCATTTTGCTTACCGGGTCTAGTTACAGTTTGTTACTCATTTCCATTGTACTTAATGAGGTAGATAGATGTTGTTAAGGAATAATCTAAAATTAACCTAGTACTTAATTAGACTATTAAGATAAATAATTTCTTGCTCACTTTGTATTTTGTCATATCATTAAAACACGTGGATCATTACTTGCTTTTCTTAATAATTATGTAAAAAAAAAAAAAGTCTAAAGCCTACTATAAAGCAGAAAAAACAAGCCCACATAATCCATTGTTGTTGTTTATTTCGTCTTAAGTCCAGAGGCTAATCTCTGTTTTGAACCCCAGAGATGTTTTCCATTTCAGCATTAATCATTTCCATATTCAAATAATAAAAAGTCTGCTTGCCTTGCAAATTGGCTACTCATCTAGATTGTCCCTTAAGATCACTAATATACATATTTTTCCCTGCTTATGTCATATATATCAATTGAAAGACAAAATAATAATCCCACACAGAAAATATAATTACAAACAGATGCCCCAGGGATAGCAAAAAAGAAAACTGATTTTTTTGGGTGAAATAAAAATAAACTAAAACTAGACCCAGGTTGTCGTAAACGACAGCAAATGTATATCGGCGAAACGCCCCATGCGTCTGCGTCAACTGCTATAAGACCGACTGCCTTATGGCGGAGTAGGTGGTGGAAGTGTGGCTGCCATTCTGCGCCTACTGCCTCTTCTGACCACCA
>JAVQKG010012583.1:0-10716 GCA_036025885.1 Hypseleotris bucephala
AGTGATGAAGTGTTCCCAAACTTTTGACCTACACAGTGTTGAGGATGTATTGTACTGGAAATTAAATAGAAACCTGTTTGGAAGGGTTTGTTGTTTAGTAGAACACCTGGTAGATAAAAAGGGAATATCTTTATTAGATATTGGTTGTTGTGACCACACTGCCTTAAAATACATGCGTTAGCTTGTAAAACGAAAGTTGAAGGTGTCTTTTTGAACTTACAAACAAGTCAAAGCTGAAGCAAAAGTGAACATCTGTTAAGATTTTAGACTTGGATTTGCTTAGACATTAGTCAGTTTAAAGGTCTTCCCATTTTGAGAAACAGCTTTTATAAAAACACTATTATTTTTACATTTAAATTTTTTTTTTATTTCACTGGCCCATCTGACTATTTATACAAAAATTTGCAGTGGCGGTCCTCAGTGCTTCTATCAGTAAAATTGTATCTTACTGCAACTTTTTTATACAAGGTTCTTAAAAGCCTGAAGACTAAATGGAATTCTAAACTTCAACTCAGATGAAGTGGCTCCAGGTAAATAGGTAATTCACAGGTCCCTAAAGTTCAGATTAACAAAAATGGATAGTAGAAAGAAGCTGAATATACTACAATAGATGTATTATATAGGTAAATGTAGTATTAATCAAACCACTTAGTTTGCCCACTCTGAAATGATGCAATAAAATAGTAATCAAACACCTTTACTTTTAAAAAATGCAACCAAATCTGAAAAAAAAGTGTTACCTGAATGTCACTTGGATATTTGTATGTCTATAATTCACCCTCCTCCTGTCTTTTATACATAGCACTAAACCCACTTCTTTGTATTGCGTTGTCATCAAACACAATGGCCATTCTTAATAATAACAGCACAGTAATAAAGCAATAGTTAAGTATTACTAAAGCATTAGTAACTAGTTAATTGATCCTTTACAAAACACCATCAAGGTTTACACTATTATTGATGTTTTATTCCTTTGTGTAAATCTATGCGAAATTGTATATATCTGTGTTAATTAAGCATCTATAAACTGATAATTCATTAAACTATTGTTACTTACATATCTATCAATGCTTTATTACAGTGCAGTTATTATCAAGCGTTACCAACACAATGACTCTGCTGTACCTCCATTCCCCCTCCTCTGCTCCTCACCTCAGCGCAGGTTCACAGTTTATACCCGATTTCAGGATCCTGGATGGTCCGCGGTCTCTCGCTCCATAAGCTGATTCAATATTATCGTTTGTTGCTTTCCGAACATTAGCTGATTACTCCGCCGGCTCCACTTACGGCATGTTTTATGGCAGACAATAAGCTTAAATCATAGCCATAATGCTGGTGTAATTTAACTTAATGTCCCAAGTAATGATTGTTGTGCTGTTTTACATGCATTGGCTGTGTGGAAGATTTGGAGGTTCTGTATATGGGAATGGGGACAGATCATTGAAGTTACAAAAACACTTTATGTGGTTTAACATTGGGACTGGATGACAAAGGTAGTAAGTTTGTTTTAGGTGTAGATAGGGCTACATAAGGTAGGGTTGTGATATTGATATTACTGCAATATTTGGATGCAAATTCTCTTCTGCTGAAAGAGTTCCGGTCTTTTCAAATTTTCAGTTTTATATGGTGCTTACAAGATGCTTTACAATTGCATTATTCTTTCACTCCACAGTCACACAGTGGTGGTGGTAAGCTCATTTTGTAGTATGTCTGCCATTCTGTGCTTACAACCCCTACAACTTCCCAAATCACATTCATTCATGGGCAAAATGTGGATACTGTTGGGCAAAGTGTCTTGCCCATGGACAAAACAACAATATCCACATTTTGTAATAGGGACTCAAACTGCAAACCGACTGCTCTACCATTGAGTAACTTAATCAAAACCAAACTGGGACATAAGAAGTTATTAACCCGGACTAAACCGCTTCTAAACCAGTACTATGTCATAACAATACCAGTCTAAACCAGGACTAAATCATGGTAGATAAACATCAAACCCTTTCCCTCCACTAATAGCAAGTCAATAGAAATATTAGGAAATAATTACCATACATTCTAATAAACCTGGCTTTCATTCTCTGGGTTCCCCAGCAGATCTAATTTTGTCAGAACACAAAAGCAGAGACCATAGTTTGTTAATTTCCAAAGACAAGTGAACAGGACTGACTTGAAGACAGCTGTCAGACTGATGAGACAGTAATATCAGGTGAATTTAGATTGTTCTTATACAGACAGCAGCCGGAGTCCAGAAGGATTCGCAACGACAAGTTTCAAGATGAGAAGAGCTGTTTAGAGACTGTCACTCAAGTCTGTTATCTCATCTATGGCAAGTCCTTTATGTTGAAAAATCACTTTATTCCTATGCAATTATGTAACAGTGGTAAACGTTGGTTCATCGAGCACAAGCTAAAACATTTTTAAACTAGAGCTGCTTCAGGCTTTAGTTTAGAGGGGGGAAATGATTGACTGTTGTGATTTTAATGAGGTTTGTTGTTGCCAAAGTAGTAAAAATTGCCGGTTTCAAATTTTGGACTTTGGAAAATGATACTGCCCTGAAGCACATCCTGAGGTCCCATTATACGAAAGTTGTCGAAGTATTTCTTATCAATTTGTGTGCATTGATGTGGGCAAAATTTCTGTAAAACTCCTCAAACGTGAAATAAATAAAGAAATCATATTTATTTATACAACAAAAAACCCACACAACAATCTTTTAATGGTTAAACATAAAATAATTGTCTAAATGTTGGTTAAACTATATAGAGCAGCAGAAATTACATGTGAAATGTGACCACTGAGGTACAGCTTGCTTTTTTGTAATTATGTAGTTTTTCCTTACTATTGTTATTCTGTTTGAAAATCCAAATTGATCCATATTATTGTCTTTGTCAGTGTTAGATCTTCATTTTGAAACGGTGCCTTGAATTACAATCATCACTGTCTTTGTGCGCTGTCAATATATCCTTCATCCAAAACACATAAAGCACAAATGACCGCAGTGGGATGGGGCCAGCTCCGTTGTGCTCCTTAAACAAGCTAAAAAAGACTGTGTATCAAGGCTAAGGCCCAGTGAAGCAAAAGCCTGGGAGCAGCGTCAGCCATATGCCAGCCTCCGCCTACACTTCCCAGCAGGCCTTGCCCTCTTGTTGCAGACCTGTTTGCTGACTGCTGCCAACAATCATTGGCACCACTCTTGTGCAAGGCGTGCATCCAGTCAGCACAACAGTCTAACACCTTTATAGGAACACACAGATTAAAACACAATGCTTCATCAGCTTTGTGGGATTACGAGATTCAGTTGATCAAAACAATTAAACAATAATGGATTAAACTGTAAATGGAAGTACTAAATAGCTTGAATTAAAGAGGAGGGCGGATTACATTGTGACAAAGTTATGATGATCTGCTAATCTGGGAAGACTGCTGAATCATGCTACAGTTCATTAAGTTATGCTCTGCTCTTCACCTAATTTTGACTGTAACAATGCCAGTGTTCATTTTTATTTATTTTTTTTAAAAAGGAAAATAAGTACAGTACATTGGATTTTAATGTACAAAAATAATTTCATGAAGACATTAATAGACAAAAAATACAAAGAGACCTAAAATCATCATAAAATCAAAATCGTGATCTTGGCTTAATAAAATTATGATATATTTTTACAATGTCACCCACCCATACTTAAATGGCATAGAAAACACACTGAGATGCCTTTTTAGTCAATGAATGTATTAGATTGTTAAAATTTGTAGAGTGGAGAATTTGTGACTCTGGCTAACTGGCCTAGGGCCCATAGTTAATGGGATAGGCTCCTAATACCAATCACTGGCTCTACTCTTGTGCAAAGCATGCTTCAAGTCAGCACAATAACTTTACTACAGAAGCAGCCCGAACACACAGATCAAACCATATCGCTCCATCAGCTTTGAACTGCTAAAGAGCTGCAGATTAGAGGACTTACATAATCACAAACAATTAGACAAGGCTATTACGCGCTAATATCCCTTATCACCACACAATTTACCGCTTTTGAAGGACTTAACATCCTCCCCCGAACTCTTTTGTTCACTGTCACTGAATCTATTTTAAATCATTCTCCCGCAGCGCATTGCCGAATTCAAAATCAATATGGCGCCCTGCAAGAACTGCTACTTTTGAAAGACAGAGCAGCACAACAACTTTGAACAAAGACGATTGAGGCAGGATCCAGTAGGATGGTGCAGCGGGCGGCTTACTCTGCTCTTCTTATCTTTTGGCAGAGCTGAGCCGAGGCGTTCGCTTGCCACATGGCACCGGATACACAGCAAGCCACAGTCCCACATAGCACAGCATATAAACATATAGCAGGATACGGAAGCAACAATAACAGCACTGCATTGTGCATTAGAGCCAGATTCTACTCCTTATATTGTTGTGAAAGCAGAGATTTCAAATGTATATTGAGCAGTCATGCAAGGATAGAGCTACCAAAGTAAGTCTGAGTTGTTAATTAAATACATTGCAATATTCTTGCTTGTACATCATTCTCACAGTGCCCTAATCCTTGCAAAGAAATGCAGAGGCAAAATAAAAATACCCATTATGTGAAGAGGTAATACATTTGTCAACAGAAAATATTTAGTTTGAAGGGAACCTATTATGCCAACTTGACTTTTCTGAGTTTTCTGCAACGCTGTATTTGATTGTTATTGTATTTCATTTATGCATGTTGGACAAATTATGCTTTATGATGTAAAGTAGATAATCTGTCATAATTACTATTTGGCCTCTACAGCAACATTATATCAGACTTTGTGGGTTACCACTTTGACCAGTAGTAGTTTTACTTTAGTCCCTCTCCTCGCCTCTACTGACTACAGACTAACTTACATCATAAAACAGGGTCAGATAGCCAATTTTAGATTTAAAAATAAATATATATATATTCCCATTTTTTGAAAACTTATGGACTACACCTCTCAATGTAGAACAAATATAAACTTTTTCTGCAATAGGTCCCCAAAACAACACATACTAACTAAACTTTTAAATGAAAATCTAAAGGTAAAATTCATGCAGCTGACATTGTGGTCCTTTCAAAACTATTGGCCTTTTCTGTCCAGACAGCAGCAGAGTGTCTGAATAGTCTGCGACCTCACTTAACCGGAGGGAATATTGGGTAATGGAGGGGGTCCATTAGAACGGCTAATTGGGATTATTAGCGGCACATATCCCACTCTGCTGGGACTCAAACAAATTGCTCAGTCATTTAAAAGCTAAATTGAAAATGGGCTCAGTAATACAGACAGTGTTCTTAAAGAAAGCAGATGAGGATAAGGATGATAAATTAAAAATAAAGTTTTTTTTCTGTTTGGTTGCCAAAAGAGCTGCTAAAAAATAGAGCAAAGAAAATATTTTTGCTAGATTTTTCACCCATTTTGTAGTTTGATTTAGTCTAAAGTCAATTGTCTAACCTTAAAAGATGATATTCCAACATGTGACAATAGGTGAGACGTGCAGGCTTTGAAGAGCTTTTTTCTAATGTTGAAATAATTGACAATTGATCTGAAACTATCTGCACACGGTTCCCATATTCCCTTATGTAATACAGCTGATGGCACAGCACCAAGTCAGTTAATAACATGACGAAAGCTTTGATGAGATCCAAGCTCCACCATGCGAAGAGGGGCTAACAGGCTGCTATCAAACGCCAACGCTCGCTAACACTGTGCGCTAGCTGCTTGGCGTGTTGCCCTCGGAGGGGGGAACACACGCTGAATGCGGTTGAAAGAGAATGTTTTGACGTGACAACAATGTGTGTCCCACAGAAGAAGCTAATGCCTGGCACCTCCAACTAAATCATTTCATTTAAATCCTGTGATGTGCAGACAGAGCAGAGGCAAAACGCATTTCCACGCCAAGACTCTCAATGGCTCCCTGTCCTCGCTAACATAATGAACACATTACGGTTAGCACCCTTGTCACATCGGGCTCACCCTGACAAGTGGCTGGCACCTCGGGGTGATGTTTTCTACTCATTCTTACAATCCGGCAAGGGCAGCTGAAATAAATAAAAAATTGTGTAGCAGCATTTGGGAAATGAAACTACTTGCTAGTCATTAACAGGCATTGGAGTAAGTTGGTCCGTCTATGTTTTAAGTAGAAAGTTTTAGCTTTGATCTTAAGGCAGGCCAACATACTGTACATTGTAAACAAATTGCTAACTCAGCTAAATTAAAAATGTGGCTCAGTATAATGTTCTTGGAGAAACCAGAAGGGATTTAGTAGGCCTATATGACCTACAAAAGGATAGTATATGCATAAGGATGGAGCATACCACTGGGTGAAGTAAATTATTCAAATCCCAAATCTTGTTTATTTCTTCATCCATATTGTAGCTTAATTTAGTCAACTGTCCGAATTTGTAAGATTATATTTCAACATGCATGCTTTTGAAGAGCTATTTTATATGAATGAGAACCAAATAAAGGCACTGAGACAAGTCAAGACAAACATGATTGAATTAAAAAAAAACCTCTAGCAATATTATATAAAATGCTCAATACCATTCACCTATGCACAATGATGGTAAGACAAGAATATAGCCACAGCTGCCCTAGGTCAGACTGACAGATGTGGCAGCCATACCTTACCTACTGCCTCTTTGACCGCCACCAAACAAACCAACACATTCATACCTAGGCAAGACCCCAAATAAATTCTTACTACTTTAGCAGCAAAGGGGAAATAAAACAACTTAATTAGTGGACAAATGGACTGAGAGAGTATTTTCCCTGTGTAGTGGATGGCATGGGAGAAAGAGAGGTTGAAATACCAAGTGTCTACACCGCCCCAGCTTATAGCCATAGACCTGCGGACACGGCAAATCGGCAGCCCATTTACCAATTACTCTGTGTCCTGACTGGGGTTAATAAAATGCGAAAGGGTCTCAATATCCGCGCCGGCACTTTGCTAACTACCTCCCCCTCTAGTTAAATTCATCTTTTTTGTCTCTTTCCCCGCAAGAAACAGACTGTAACTCTCAGCCCGGGCCTAATCAGGAGGACTGCTTATTAAGGGGAAAGCTCCAGGGTACTTCTTAAATTGGAGGCAGGACAGTCTCACCAGTGCGATAACTGCAGATTTATGTCAGAATTAGGTGTAAATAGCCATTCCCCTTCCTTAATTAAGCAAGTGCATTATTCCACCACGCCTCTGTATTCTTGAGGCTGTTGAGCGCTTCACTACCCTCAGTGAATAAGGGGCGTACAGCTAAAAAACTCCGGCCATGTGCGGGACAGTTCACACAAGAAACTATTATGTGGAAAACTTTAAATAGATGCAAAACTGCATGGTGTAAAAATATTTTGTCTGGTTTGTAATGTAAACAGCTATTTAATTTTCCCCCTAAAACAAATGCATCTCTATGTCAAAGCAGGATTTAGTTTTTTTCTTGAGCAGTAGTTGACTTAGATTTCTAAAAACCTACACGCCCATGTTAGTGGTTTGTGGTTTAATCCCCAATTAAACCAGTCATATATTGCCATTGTGTCCATCGGCAAGACACTTCACTCACCTTCCTGTTGCACTAATAAATGTGTGTTTAGTGATAAGGCAGCTTTTTCAATGTCGTCTGCCCTAGGGCAACTGTGGCAACAAAATGCTTTAGAAATTGATTCAGAATAAAAATGCTTATGAATTGTTATAAATAGCCCAGAATAAACTATGTTTCAGCAAATTATAGATCCTAAAACAAAACTTAAGACTGGCTGCCACAAGTAAACAACTGGGTTTAGCTGGCCATTTGACAGACAATAATAATAGTATAAACTGGCGCGGCCAATTCATTTTTCTTGCAGGACTTGATTCAGCTGTCCCATCTCTTCCAACTATGAGTAGCTATGGCTGAGTCAAATATAAAACACGGCAACAGATGTCATCAAGTTAATTTCCATTGTCAAATGAAGCTGAGAGGTCTGAAAAATGAAAATGCCACTAGAGTTGAACATCACTTTAAGAGGCTGCCAGCACTGTGCTTTGAAGACAATTCTATTCTGTGGCCTCTCATCTCCCGCTGTCTATTCCTGATCCTGACAAACTTTTACACTCGTCTTAGCCGCAGTAAAAATACCTGAGACGGGCAGCTGAGAAATGCTTTTATGCAGTTCACAAGAGGTAAAGTTTCCCAGCTATTGATCTTGGGTTTGGCCTATGCTCGCTGCGGCCCAGGCACAACACGTATCATGGTTTGGGAGCTGTCAGTCAAAGGGATCCAGGAGAGGGTTTTATGAAGGCTTGTGTCAAGATAAAGTGTTTGAGCAATGCATTTCTTCAAACAAATGGAAAGGACAGATACAAATGCTGAAGAAAGTGAATAAGATCAATAAATCTTAAGACTAAACCAGAACAAGAACAAAGTAAAAGTACAACAAAATTAAAATAATAATTACAATTTGACTTTTAAATGTATTTATTAAGTCACAGCTCATTTAAGGCTTGGAAAAGGATAATGTGTTTTAACAATGTATTTCTATGCCAATATGAGACTATAGTGGTATGGCCAGTAAGCTTCACCAATGATTGATTCACCATTTTTTCCTAACCAATGCATGACGCTATATGGTGAAATAAAGCTATTGTAGAAAAAAAATTGCAGTTACACAAGGAGGACATGCAGACTCCATTCGAGAGATTTTGCATTGGCCAGCTCTAGATCAACCCACAATCACCATACATATCCTGACATATGATTCCTATTAAGAAACACTGTTATGATGGCCACACTTTTATCATTAGAAATGCACTTGTAAGGGTAATAAGTGGGCAAACTTTATTAGGATACAGTGGGATTTCAAACAAACGAAAGCACAGACTGGAACAGCACAAAGCAAAGCAAGCATGACCAATAGAACTTCTACAAAGAGTACTTTCTCTTTAATTATTCCCACTTTTTTATTTGAACTTACATAAAACCCCCATTAACTCTGAACCAGAACCACAGATTCAGCCAAGACTATTTCATTTCTTTTTTTCCTAATGACCACCAGTGTTTACCATTGGCTCACACTATTTTGCCTTCAAACCATTTAATTATGTGAGACTTTACTTCCTTTGTCAGGCCTCTGCGAGTGGTCTCCTTTTCCCCCATTAAGTAATTACACACATGCAGTCTCCCACACAGACTGCCACTGTACTGGTTACGCCCCATGCTTTTGTTTCTTCCTTTGTAATGCTGTCTAAGTATGGTTTAGTAAGTTTAATTTTACTGAAAACAAAACAGTGATTAACTATGATATATCATTGCAGGAAAACACAAAATACACAACATTTTACTTTTAAATGTATTAATTGTAAATATAGCATTGGCAAATCATGAATTAGAACCAAACAAACATCAAGCAGCTAGTTAAAAATGGTTGAATTATTATTAACTCTAGCAATATTATGCCTAAGTCATCTCTAGCCACAGCTGCCCTAGGGCAGACTGACACGTGGAAGCCATAATATGCCTACTGCCTCTCCGACCACCACCAATCAAACCAACACAATCACACATAGGCAAGGTGTTTGAGTTGTCTTGCCCAAGGACACAACAACAATATGTGCTGGTTGCTTATGGAATTTAACTGGCAATTAGTGTTCTGCCTCCAGAATTACTGCTCATTAACACAAAGTTATAACTATTTTTCATTAGTCAAAAATAATAAAATATATTTACAATTGAAGTTATGGGTTGTATCTACAGTAAAGTTTAGTGAATGTCCCCGTTGGTTCAGTGTTTTGTATTGCTCCTGTCTCCATAGTGGCAGCTCACATTAATGCCTAAAATAGACGCGTCATCTGAAACACAGGAAGTAAGTGGCAGTTCAGACATCATAAAAGCCTGTGGTGTGGATCTAGATTGAGCTGCAAATAGAAACAGACCGACTGCAAACATTTGCGCAGGTGCTTATTGTGCTGATAAGATATGGGACGTCCTGCAGGTTTGGGCTGCTGAGTGGTCAGTGTGTCCCGGATACAGGCCAATACAAGCACACATTAAAGATCAAATGATTAGGAATAGCATCATTTTATCATATCCGCTGCCATTTATCGATTTTCTTCTTCCGCTTATTGTAATTTGGGTAGGGTAGGATACATGCTAAACAATAAAATGTATATTAGCTTGATTTTATATATTGCCTTTCAATGTATATTCATTCACTCCAAAGTCACACAGTGGTGGTAAACTACATGTGGCAGGATAGTGGAAATCTGGTCATACCACATCTTCAGCCTTCTAATGTTGAATGAAAATGAGTTGGGACTTATAAATATATTTAAAGGTAACATTTCAGACTTTCTTTAATTTAATCCCACATGCTCCTATTTTATGTCTTAATTTCCTAATTTTGAAGCAATCAAATTAGTAAATAAATTCTGCTCAAATTAACATGTATCAAACTATTTATATTACAATGTTTAACCTGCTTATCAAATGTCAAAGCCTAAGTATCAGATCCTTAAAATGACAAATATTTTAGCATATCTTTGCATCAGTCAGTCAAATTTCTTCAAATTTATTTCCAATCATTCAGTCACAGTTGATGCGTAATTATTAACACATTCTATGGCGTCACAACACACTGACAACTCATTTATTACCACCTTTACAGGGAAACTCAACTGTAAATGTTCATGTTGCCATATGTCACCCTTTTAGCTCTAAAAATAAAAATAAATTGTAATGAGTA
>JAVQKG010012621.1:0-10353 GCA_036025885.1 Hypseleotris bucephala
ATCACCACTGTCCCAACAGCCCACTACAATGACTGAGAGTGAGTGAGGCTGTGAAGGCTATGCTCTGGACTCGTGTGCACTGAGACAGAGGCGGTACAAAGAGAGCAGACGGCCCATGGAGCACTAGGGGGGCACGAGGGAGGCCCGACTAAAAATATAATAAAAATAACTAACATTATAAGTAAAAAATATATGCAGTTTAAAAAATGTATGTCATTGAAATTTAATTCATTCTGTTTCTTTTCTTACATAGTATTAATGTTGATAAGAGGGCAAGATAAATTGTATTGTTTTTAATGAGTACTTGGTATCGGTATCGGTGAGTACTCAAAAGCAAGTACTCATGTGGTATCGGTGCATCCCTACTAACTGAGATTTAAAAAAATGTCAATAGGGCTAAAATATTTAATTGATTATTGAAATAACTGCCAATTACTTCTGTTTTACAACCCACACTGAGCAAAAACTGTATATACATTTTGCTTTAAAGATTAAAAAGTTATTTGTCTCTAAATACGCTCTACTTGCATAGTTTTGGCTTTACCTGATCAAAATTTATAAATATATCAATTATCTATTTTTTGCTATCCACAGATTAATCATTTAGTAAAATAATTGTTAGTTGCAGCCCTACTAAAAAGAATGTTACCAATCCCTTAATCCAGTACAAATGTTAGCCCTGACTATTGACAAATTGAATGGCACCACAATAAACAGCTCCTCGTACTATCTCTTAGTAGGTCATAATAAAGAGATTATCTATCCACACATGACTTTGTCCACAGGGCAGTCATGAACCCCCCTCTGGGACCCCCATCTTGAGGCAGGTGTTGTTCTCTCACTGGGCGGCCTGGAGCTGCTGGAGACGCTACCAGCCTCTTGACCACATCAGGGAGTATTTTGGTGAGAAGATCGCCTTGTACTTCGCCTGGCTAGGTAATTGACTTTTAGATTGAAATTATAAAGGTTCATATTCGTCCGTAGTATAAGTGAATTTGCTGTGTCTCAGGCTTCTACACCGGTTGGTTGCTTCCGGCTGCTGTCATGGGGCTTGTGGTGTTCGTCACTGGGATCTGGCTAATGGAAACAGATGTCCCAGCGTAAGTCACCTGTCCAATACTGTCCTGTTGGTGTTTGTTGGTGTATCTACATTGTGGTATTTATGTTTGTAGGAGGGAGGTGTGTGACAGTGGAGACTCCTTCATCATGTGTCCTGTGTGTCACATCTGCTCATACTGGAACTACTCCAGCATCTGTCTCACCTACAAGGTACTAATCTAAAAAATAACATGGCATCATTCTTTTCTCCTCCTATTTTTAGATTTTGCAGATATTTGTTGCACCAGAGCAAACTTCGTTATTCCATAAGACTTCCTTTTTCACATCTGGCTAACCAAGAATAGATGGAGCTACCTCAATCAACCAATAACAGACCAAAAAAATGTCTATTATTGGTTGATTCTGAAAATTCGAGTTAAAAATGACTCAAGTACAGCAGTAATCGAACAGTACCAAAATCAGAGCTCCTATGTACCACTAAACCAGTGGTATCCAAACTTTTTTTCACTGAGGGCCACTTTGTAAGCCTGTGGGCCCACCAAAACATTGCTCTGTGTGCCGGATTTAGCTCCGGGAGCCATAGTTTGGACACCCTTGCCCTAGACATAACCCAGATACCAGTGTTTGTGAAATAATGTCTAAGCACACACCAGGACTTTTTATGATGTTTGCTTTGTGTGTTGCCAGGCAGGTCTTCTGTTTGATAATGGCGGTACAGTCTTCTTGTCAGTCTTCATGTCTCTGTGGGCTGTAACCTTCTTGGAGTACTGGAAGAGGACCAGCTCAACACTGACTCATCGATGGGACTGCTCCAGCTTCCAGGACATTGAGGTAACATCTAAGGCCCAATCATCACAAGAAACTACCATACTACCACATTTTTTGCAGAAAATGGTAAATGTCCCTGTGTAAAAAGCCACAACCAAAACATGTAGCCTATCACTGGTGGAATTTTGTCCATAGACTACTTGACTATTTGTAGTAGCCAGTGTATTGACAATAAAAGCTTCTTATCTTATTTGCAGGGCTGACACTGAGACACACACAGACAGACAACAATTCACTCACTAGGGATGATTTAGATTGATTCAATACTCATAATACATGTCTTTGCGTGGTGGGAGGAGGCTGGAGTACCCCTTGTGAATGAATGTGTGAGTGAATGGCTGTCTGTCTGTGGATGTCTCAGTGTCATTCCTGCGACTAACTGGCCATTGTCCAGGTTGTACCCCACCTAAGGCCCATAGTTTCTTGGATAGGTCCAGACACCTTCGACCCCTAACAGGAAAAGTGATAGAATATAGATGAATAATATTGTAAACTAATTGCAGACGCAGGGTAGGGGTGCCTAGTAGACCTGGAGCAGCTTAGCTCATTTGGAGGTCCTTCCTGCAATAAACTGTGGACGCTCCTATTGTATCCAATAGGAGCGTCCACGTCCAGAGTTCACAGCCATGGCTCCGATGACCACCAGGAACCCCGTGACAGGAGCAGAGGAGCCATACTTCCCTGAAAACAAGCGTCTCAACCGGACACTGACTGGCTGCTCTGTCCTTATCATCATGGTGAGGTTACCAACGGGGTAGAGAGACAGTTGGGCAATCAAAGTTAAAGGTCATATATTATTATTTTTGGCAAATTTCACAGTATTTTGGGATACAGTTAAGCTACCATTTTCCATTTTGCAACATCAAAAAAACGCAATATGTATCTAAAACCAGCTGTTGTGGAGCTCCCACTTGATATCTCACCAGTCCCCACGACACACTCACAGCCAAACATACAACTTCTCCAATCAGATATGCTCTTAAATGATGCTGGCAACAATGCTTCTCTATTTGTTGACAGTGCAGGAGGCATTTGTGGTTTGCCCCCCAATTTATTACATCAACTTATAGGATCCATTTCAGCTCTTGGAGAGGACTATAGCTCAGCATAATTAATTACTCAAAGATGCCTGAATGAAACAAAACACAACTTTGGGTATGCATTTGAAGTCAAAACATTAGACCATGGTTAAACCTCTGAAAATTCAATCTGGCATAATGTACACTGGTGGAGGTTTTCATTCATCCAGGTGGGGATCATTCTGAAGGTTGAAAAAGGCATCCGAACAAGTTTTTTTTGCATATTATCAAACTTTTAAATTTTGTCCCTGGTAGATCGCTGTGGTGTTGATTTTCCTGATGGCCATTATTCTGTACCGCTGTATCATCAGTATCATCATATACAGGTCCACCTCGGGCATCATCTCCAGTTCTGTAAGTCTATTCCAACCAGCTATATATTAGATATACATGCTATCAATGGCACTAATGCTAAATACATGTAAATCTGTATATTGTCTTGAAGGCCGAAAGGATTGCCAGTTTGTCCGGTTCGGTCTTGAATCTCCTGGTAATTCTGGTTCTGTCCAGAGTCTACATCATGTTGGCCCATATTCTAACACGCTGGGGTGAGTCCATACATCTTTATGAATTGTTTTTGTCTGTAATTGTGAAAATGTTATACTTTAAAGTTGTAGTACCTGATTTTCTGAAGGAAAAAACTAAACGAAAAAATGTCTGTTTAAACGTTTAAATAATGTGTTTTCTTCCCTTTCCTTCTTAACCCTCTGTCACAGTCTCTCACAAACCAGGAAGTACCAGAATGACAAACAGCATTCTGAAGTTGCCTATTTTTTCATTGAACTTAAAAAATAAAAATAACTGTGAATAAGCTTTTTAAGTAAAACATCAGCTCGCTCACAATATTCCTGATGTTTCAAACAATCTGAACTAGTATCCCTGCACTCTCAAACAAAAATCCTCTTTTAGCCCACAGAGGGTCTGATTTTTTTCTCAGTATTTTTCTGGTATGCTGTACTTTTAACTCACTAATTACTTTGCTCCGGTGCAAAGTAAAAAAAAAAGATAAGGTACTGCAGCTTTAAAGGTGTAGTCTGTAAAAAATAATTGAAAAATGCTCAAAACTGACTATCTGACCCAGTATATGATAATCAGTTTAGGTCAGGGGAGGGGCTAAAAAGAAACTCAAATATGATTGGTCAAAGTAGTATCCCACCAACTGTAAATTGATGTTGTTATAGAGGCCAGGGGAAGGACTAAAGTAAAATAATAATTATGACAGATTACTTACTTTAGATCATAGAACAAGGTCAGATAAAGCATTTCTTAAATTTCTAAACTTTATTTTAATTTGGGAAAGTTACAGACTACACCTTTAACATCAATTTTAATCAAAGACTTCTTTTCAGTAAATGAAAACAATTCTAGTTGTTGCTGTGTTTCAGAGATGCACAGAACCCAGAGTCAATACGAAGATATGTTCATCCTCAAAGTCTTCATCTTCCAGTTCGTCAACTTCTACTCCTCCCCAGTCTACATCGCCTTCTTTAAGGGCAGGTATAGTCACTCAAAACAGTCTAACCTGGTTTACTTTTGGATATACAGTGGGGATCGAAAGTTTGGGCACCCCAGGTAAAAAGCCCAGAAATCTCAAAGAACCGGAAGACTTTTGTAAGGAAGAATGGGTGAAGATATCTCAAACAAGAATTGAAGACTCTTAGCTGGCTACAAAAAGCATTTACAAGCTGTGATACTTGCCAAAGGGGGCAGTACAAGGTATTAACTCTGCAGGGTGCCCAAACTTTTGCATAGACCATTATGATGATTTCTGTTATTTTGAAAGTGTCAATAATGGAAATAAAATCTTGTAAAGCATTTCTATTTTTCTTCTTTCTTCTCTCTTTCTATGCGCTAGGTTTGTTGGAATCCCTGGAAAGTACAACACTCTGTTTGGAGTCCGCAATGAAGATGTGAGTATTTTGACAATTTTTATTCGTAGTCCACACAGAAAAAAATGTCTACACGGGTTCATGCAGTACCACTGAAAGACTGTAGTGTGTATGCCGGGCCCGTTGGTGGTGCTATTACATCCGCGAAAACACCGGGCAGCGCCATGTTTGTTGTTATTGTTAGAATGTAGACCATGCGAGTTATAAGAGCGAGGAGGGGCTATAAAGTGTTTCAGAAAACATGCATATTGCTGGTAAATACATTTCAAAATCTTTCCACTCTGGGACCTGATTTGAGAAATTATTGTTTTTGGGCTCCCAAAATGCCAGTTCGATGTGGATGTAATGCATATACAACTAATAATAATAATAAATATTAATAAACTAATAATAATAATATATAGCGCTTTTCTAGAAACTAGACACAGCTTTCCATTTTTCTTCATTTACTCCCAGTCATACTCAGTGGTGGAAGCGTGGCTGCCATTCTGGACCTATGGCCCCTCCTGACCACCACAGTCATACAGTCACTCTAACACATACATTCGTAGGCTATATACGTTTACCTGGGATTTTCTCTGTTTGGGGTGCACAGTGCGATGGTTTGCAATATGATAAATACTGTATTTAATGTTAATAAGATTTCTTAAGCCAAGGTCACAATTTAAATTTTATAATGATTTTAGTTGATTTTATATTTTTGGTTTTACAAATATAACTACTGCTATGAGTGTCTGTATAAAATCATTTTAATAACAAATTAAATCTAGATGCTATCTGATAATCATATCTATTTTTTATTGATATGAACACAATATTATTACTGTAAAAATCGAGCATAAATTAATTTACTTAAGCACCATTTAACAGTTACTTAATTCAGTATCACAATATTATCACACACCCCTACATAGTGTCATTGTGGCTGTTGCTTCTGCATCTCAACAAAGAAGCCATGGTTTTCATTTGTGAGGTAGCCAAATACATGTTTGCTTATTATTCCTGCTGCTATATTTGCTATATTTTGCTTCCATTTCCCTATGAAGAATTTCAAAATTTGAATGACTGTAAAAGTGCAACAGCCATTTCTTACTTGTTTATTTTCAGTGTGGTGCAGGAGGCTGTCTGATAGAACTGGCCCAGGAGCTGCTGGTCATCATGGTGGGCAAACAGATCATCAACAACATCCAGGAGTTTGTTACACCGTAAATATCATACTGGCAACACAGTCTAAAGAAGCCAAAATATGTACCCATGCTAATGCTAATAATAACTAAATATGTGATAGCAAATTACGGTCCTGGTGGCAGAGGCGGGGCTTGAAAACGGAACAGGCCAATGAGCAGAAAGAGGAAGTGTCGCCATGGGAACGGGACTATCAACTGCTGGTCTGTGAGGGGCTTTTCGACGAGTATCTGGAGATGGGTCAGTCCTAAGTATTAGTCCATTAGTCAAATTGATTCAACCCACACATTCTAGATTGTATTTAAGATTTCTTAAATTGTATCAATGTAAAATTGTCTGTTTGTTGAAAACATAATTTCTAGTTGGACTGATCTACTTAATTAAATTGACACAATGAAAGACTTTGCTTGTTGTGAATGATAACTACATAATTTCTGCATAGAGCAAATCTGTCTTACACAAAAGATTAGTCTACTGCTATAAATGTCTTTTATAAACACTTAACTACAAATTCAGTATACATCCAATCTAATGTTAATCGCAATACTTAATGCTATTTATGTTCCTTTTTATTTATATGAAAGCTTGCATTGTTACAGTAAAAATTACAATGAGCATGAATGAATGCACTGTAACACCATTTGACTATCTTCCCAGATTAGCGGATTGTCATAACTTCATCTCATAACACAATTTTTTATCGCCATATCCCATTTGGTAACACTTTAGAATAGCCCATGTCTATTTAATAGTAGTAAACCGTTAATAAATATGCAATTAACAATAATGTAGTGAATAACCAGTTTATAGATTCTTAATTAACACAAATGTTCACAAATTTGCAATGATTTACACAAGATTGTAACTTAGGAATTAAACAACAGTATGTATAACACAATGGTGTTTATTAACGTTGAAGTAATGCTTTGTAAACAACTAGATAACTGTTTACTAATGCTTAACTAATGCTTACTAGTGTGTGTGTTCTTACTTACTAGTGTTGCCTACATATTTTTGCATTCTTCTCAAATTTAGATTCAACTTTTAATTTAAAAACCTGTTCTCTCTCCAGTTTTGCAGTTCGGCTTCATCACGGTCTTTGTAGCGGCCTGTCCTCTAGCGCCTCTCTTTGCTCTGATCAATAACTGGGTGGAGATCCGCCTGGACGCTCATAAGTTTGTGTCCGAGTACAGAAGACCAGTGGCGGAACGGGCCCAGGACATCGGCATATGGTTCCAGATCCTCCAAATGATTAGCTACACCGCAGTCATCGCTAATGTAAAGAACTACAATCCCACAATGCATTTCACCTTCTTTATCTAATCCAGTGGTTCTCACACTTTTTTTCAGGGGACCCATATTTTGTTTGGCCATTATAATTAAATAATGGCCATATATAAAAGTTTAGATTTTTGTGATGTTTTAATAATTCTAATTCTAATATTTTTTTTAAATTTAGGTTTTGCTTCTTATTTTATTTACTGTCAATTTAGTTTTTGATCATGTTATTCATTGTATTGTAAGTTTAATTATGATTTTAAAAATACCCCAAAAAATATTGAACTGAAAATGTTTTGGTGAGCAAACAAAGTTTCAGGCAATCCACTTTTGGGTCCCAGCCCCATATTTGAGAATCAATGATCTAATTCCATTTTCTCTCACACCAAGTAACTTCATGTCCTCTTTCACTACATCCATAAATCTTCTTTATGGTCTTCCTCTAGGCCTTCTGCTTGGCATCTCTAACCCTAGCCTTGCCCTTTTACCCATACACTCACTATCCCTCCTCTGTACATGCCAAAAGGCCAATTCATACTCCAAGAAGCAAGAACTTTTTTCTTGCATGCAGGCTGCAAGAACAAGAAAAAAAGTTCATTTCGGCAAGGACCATTCATACTCCCTGCCAAACTCTACATAGAACTGCCCACTATACATGCAGTAATATTTATTTATTTACAAATAAAAAAATCACTGTATGTAATTGACCACTTAATTATCATTACTTGGCTTAGATCGAATTGCGTCGGCTAGCTGATTATCAAAAGCCTATCGTTAGCTGTACAAACAATTTCAACAAATTTCAGACCAATCGCACAATAGCTTTTCTCTCTACCCCCTTACTCCCTGGCCTATTGCCCTTCCGACTATCACCAAACTAAAAACACATTCATTCATAGGCAATGGGGATAAAGTGTCTTGCCCACAGACACAATATGCACTTGCGTGGGGATTCAAACCGCATACCCATCGGTTTCAGTGCGAACGCTAACCCACTGCACTACTGCCGCCCCAAATCATGTACTCCATCATACAACATTGCTGATTTCTTTGGTGTATTTCGATGTCCTTCTTGCTGATACATTTATTCTTTATGTTTAGTGTATCTCATTCATTCAAATCTAACTCGTGTAAACTGACTTTGGCAGGCCTTTCTGATTGCCTTCACGTCTTCCTTTTTGCCGAGGGCGTATTATAAGTTTACCAGAGACTCTTCACTCCAGGGCTTCACCAACTTCACCTTGGCCACTTCTCCAAAAGCCTACACCCAGGTTCACAACACCACCTGCAGGTAACTGTGTAGACGTTTTAATGTTTATTACTGATGTGCTGCAGAGTTCCAGTTTATCAAAGACGAGCTACTATCAAAACAATTTCTGATATTTGTAAGAGTCGTAGATATTTATTGATTTGACAAATACAACTTACAAAAGAAGCAAGTTAATAATTTTAGATGCAATTGTTGTTGCACACTAATGCTGCATTTACACCGGACACGTTTGAAGCAAAGAGAAGGGCAAACATTTCTTATTTTACATACATTGTTTAGTCAAATAGCCATCGAGAAATATATTTTTATTGTAAAAAGTCTGAAAAGTCCTCAGAAACATGTTCAATACCATTCATGTTATGAGATTACATGTAAATGTATATGACATGTAACACATTAGGAGATCATTAATAAAATCAGAGATCTCGTATTCCTGTGGTCCTCTTGATCCAGTCCAGTTTGGCTTTGGAGAGAAACCCGTAAACTCCAGGCTTGTCAACGCGACCACACTCAGTTCCAAACGAGGTGACACCCACTAGTTGTCCGTTACACAGAAGTGGTCCCCCTGAGTCTCCCTGTAATACAAGGGATATATTGTTTTAATGTGCACCCACATGAGTTACACCAGTGTATATAAGCAGAGGTAGATAGAGTAGACAATAATTTCACTCAAGTAAGAGTACCGTTACTTCAAAATAGAATGACTCAAGTAAAAGTAAAAAGTATGGTGCAGTAAAACTACTCATAGAAGTAGTTCGCTATTACCTTGTGCCATCTTGAATGTTTTGGAGATGCGACGCAGGAAGCTAGAAAAAAATACAGTTTGTTACACAGTGTAGGACATTGTATTTAATGTAGATACAATGTAGCTACGTAAAATAACCAGATTTTATTTGTGAATGATAACTGCACAATTTGTAAGTTGAGCAACGTTTTTTTACCCATCTCGGTGCAGCCATCTTAACTTATCTAGGCATGGGACAGGCACAAAGAGTGTTCCAACAACAACAAAAGTCTAAATTACGAAAATCAACTTGTGCTTCCCAGGATACAAGTAAGTAATGTTTTCACCTTGTTAAGATTTTTTCGAAATGCAAAATGTGGTCCCAATACGCTGAAAGAAACCATATTGTCACAGATACACAATAGTTATCCGTATATTAATTTCCCTTTTATATACTTTTGTTCATGTAAATAGCTTGTAAACATACTCCCTATATATCTTCCAACTACTTTCTCCACTAATTGTAATTGAAAAATACAACATAATGGCTACTGTCAGCAATCTCGACCTGCTCCGTTGCAAAAAGAATTCAATTGGGACTATTTTTCCCAGTCTTTTGCGGTCTATTATTTTTATTGCTTTTTCGGAAGAGGCTAAGTCATTACAACGGGAAAATGGTTTAGAGGAGAAATATGTAGTCATTGGAAAATCCATTATTTGAAGACAGACTAAAAGGCACGGTGCTTTTAAAGGCTGCAAGAGAAGATTGTTTATTGTTTAGAAGGTCATAAGCACTACTTGCAATATGTGGGCAGCACAATTGTATTTCTTTATAAAGATAGGAGAAGTACTTAAATGTTGGACACAGATATTGTTATTTCAAAAATTTAAAGTTTAATTAGTAGTAGTGCCACTAAAAAGCACACTAAGGGCCTGATTTACTAAAGGTTTTTGCACGTGCTATCTCTATTATACGTACTAAAATTCGTGCTAACCCTGACGCAAATGAGATTACCGCACGCTGTCCCTCTGTTGCACGAG
>JAVQKG010012653.1:0-10697 GCA_036025885.1 Hypseleotris bucephala
GGGTGATATGGCATTACAAAATTTAATTGGGATATAAAGATCTGATGACTAATCTGGTACTGGTAATCTAATCTGACTAATCTTGGAAGATTATTGAACATTAATTTATGCTCTGCTCTTTAGTAACATGTTTACTGTAACAATGCCAGTGTTCATATTGATAAAGAATACTTGTGAGCACTGGATTGAATGTCCTACATGAATTTGTATTTACTAAAATAGTGATCTTGGCTTAATTATATCGGCGAAACGCGAGAATCACACTGTGAAATAACAGTAATAACATGCAACTACATTGTTGATACAGAATGGTTAGGGTTAAGGTTAGTTACAATGTAGCTACATGTTATTACAGATTGTTACACAGTGTATTGTACTATACTTAATGACGTAGATACAATGTAGTTAAGGGATAATGTAAAATAAATCTTATATATCACACACCCCTGCCTATGGTGTACATTTGTGTAAAAATAACAACCAAAGCTCCTCCACTACCACAGACACAGTACCTTGAATACAGCACTGCAGTGTTGTAGCAGTCTCAAAATGAACCATCCTGAATAGTTAAGATGAGTCCAGGCTTGCACTCTTTTCAGACCCTCTAAGCTCACCTCATACAAAATACATCCCCCTGTACTCCTCTGCTGCATGCTAGCACTTAACCGGAAGTTATTTTCTGCTGACTAGAGGCGAAACCGTACCTTTTAACGGCTAAAAAGTGCATTTCTGTGATGGCTTCATTTTAAGCTTCAAACAGCACCCACACTCGCCCTAATTTACGTCACCTTCCCCAAACCTTCTATCCAAGACCCATCTTTCTTCAAGTCCCTCTGCTCCTCTTTGCTTGCGTCACCGTTCCTTTGGGAGCATTCTGTGGTGCTGCATAGTTGTAAAAATGTCTCGGTATCACAAAGCTTGTTGCTATCACCTGCTGTGTACAACAAGCAACAAGCACAAAGAAGATCTGAGGAAGAATAGACGTAAAATATGGCGACTTCTGTAGAAAAGTGGTTCTCAAATTGTAGCGTGGGGTCCACTGGTGGTACAATGGCTCTTTAGTGGTACTCAGAAATCTTTCACAGTTGTAGTCGTGATTTAGTTTAATTTGAAGGCAGGTACCCAATAGGGCTGAAACAATTAATCGGATTAATTGTAATTAATCGATTACTGAAATAATCATCAACTAATTTAGTAATCGAATAATCGTTAACTGGAGTGTACAGACCCTAAAACATGACATTTGCAGAGAGAACAACCCACACAGATCAGTAATTAGGCTAAAACTGTACAAAAAATATATAGATTTTGCATTAAAGATTTAAAACCTTCTTTTTCTGTAAATATGCTCTATCTAGAAGTCCTCTGGTGGCATAGTTTTACCTCTATCTGGTTCAAGTTATGGAAAAAATCTTTTGGCTATTAACTGATTAATCGATTAATCGTAAAAATAATTGACAGATTAATCGATTATCAAAATAATCGTTAGCTGCAGCCCTAGTACCAAACCATTGCTTAGTCCTGGTTTAGGTACAGTTTAGTTTTAGACCTGTTTTTGACCTGATTTAGTTCTTTAGGTCTCAATTGTAACACAGTTTCTCATTATGCTCCATTTTATTGCTTGCTTTAGTCCGAATTTTGTCTCATTCCAATCCAATCAAATGATAGCGGAGCAAGCCGTGACTAACTCTTTTGCTATTCTATACTAAGATCTTTGTCTGGTCTTATTGACTGCATTCAATTTCAAGGACGGCTTTTATCAGAAACACCAGACATGATTTTGAAACACACATAGCCACACACTTGTTGTGAACAAGGAAGCAAAGTTTATATGACACGAACAACAACATGCCAGTGTGACTTGTGATTGGTTCAGCTGCCAAATTGCTGAGAAATGATTTGCTATGAACAAGGGAGACCAGACTCCTCCTTTGAAAAAAGTAGGAGGGGCTTGTACTGTAAACCAGGCTAACAAAAAAGTAATTGTAAAGCCAAATTTTGTAGGTTGTATTTGGAAAACCACAATGATTTCAAGTCTGAAAAGTGACACTGTACGTATCAAAAATCAGTACACTAAATCAGTTCTTGCATGTAACTCCTAGCAGAATGATGTAGCTAGAAAATGCAGGAGGGATTTAAGTAAGAGAGTGTATGCTGCTGACGCCATTTAAAAGTCCCCCTGGAATCTTGTGCCACTGTGTGCTATTTCCACCACTGCTGGACTCCGCTATCTGTGCATGTGTGTGTATCTCCAAGCTTTTCGAGTGGATCAGTCACCCTTTGCTGCTTCAGCTCCTGCCTGCTTCCCTCCACCATCCTCTCTGTCTTTTTATATCCCTTCTTTTTTCCGTTTTTTTTCCCCGTGTCTGTTCTTCCTATATTCACCTGGTTGCCCTTGCCGACCTTCCCTTGTTGTTCTTCCCACTGTCATCTCCCACGCCACCTCTTTCCTCCATCCCACTCCGAAGCTTAGTCACAAATGGCAAGCTAAATTTGCTACAAGGTAAGGTGACTGTGTAGAGGAATTTAGTCAGGGTGAGAGGATGACGAAGGAGGAAAGATGCGGGCTATACTGTCCAGATGGGTCTGTGTGAATCAGAGTCTAATGTGTGTGTGTGTGTGTGTGTGTGTGTGTCTGTGTGTGTGTATGTGTGTGTGTGTACAAACGGGGCTAAGACGGGGCGACAGGCGTGAAATGGCCAGCACCTGCTCCATAGCATGTCCCTTACTCTCCCCAACACAGCTGCATCAAACACATAGGCCCTGTTCAGCATTCACAAGCAATTATCTAGCTATCTGAGATGGGATTACATTCCCCTAAGTGTTTTCATATTGACTATTGCATTATGTATAGAAATTATTGATGTACTATTGCTGGATTAACATCACCTGAAAAATGGTGGGATACTTACACTGTGTGCTTACTAATTTGACCTTTGACTAGGTGTGGGCAATAAAAGATCAAATTGTGATTTTATGTTATGACAATGTGCCAGTCATTCGTATGCCAGTGTTCATATTAATAAAAAAGAAAAATAAATAATTGGATTTACTGTACATTGAATTTAAAAGTTATAAGAAGGTTTTGTGAAGACACTTAAAGACAAAAAAGTCAACCAAAATGTGATTAAATCAAATTTATGAACTTGGCTTGATAAAATTGTGATGTCACATTTTTACCATATTGCCCACCCCTACTGTAGCTTTGACATTGCTGGTTTGTCACTTCTAATTTTACATACAAGCCGACTAAACCATTTTCAAGGGTTGCCAGCTGGTGTGTCAGTTAGTCATGGTAAGGTTTAATTCTGTAAAGTAGCTTCAGTGTGCACCATTTAAAGTCTAAGCAGTCAAAACCACTAATCTATGTTGACTTTGTTGCTGGCTAGTGTCAACCCATCTACATCAATACATGTTTTCAATTGATTTGATTGATTGCAGCCATGCTTAGAGACGACTTTAAAATTGCTGGCAGTCTGTTTAATTTGCCCTAGTTTGTAAGAATGAAGGTTAAATGTTGGCCAGTCTCGGCATAGAACAAAAAACGATAGATAGAAGGATATTTGACTTTAGGTTGAAATCACAGATTGCTCATATAAACCTAATTTAAATTACTGTCACCCTACATTTCTGATATAATGTCATATTGCGATGGCATGTCAAATTACAAATTTCACCTCAAACTAGAGAGCTATTGGAGAGTTCAGACCTCTGCCAAGGTAGCTAATTTCCCCTATATATTCTTAAAACAACTATGTTTCAAAATTGATCCTTCTGTGGACTGTGCAATGTTCCAGAAAAAAAATGACAAAACAGTGTCCTAAAATCAAATCATTTGTTCTCTGCGTCAATCTTGACCTTCCCTGAAAGTTGCATGTAAATCCGTTCATAGTTTTTGGTTGCTAAAAGATGGACAGAAGGACAAACTGATAGACAAAGAAATGTACAAACACAGCGATGGCAGCGATAATTAAAATCTTCTTAACTTTTTGTGACTAGTATATATCATATCATATAAAAAATGTGTTATTACTAGAAGACTATCAATATTACATCATTGACCATGTTATAATATCCACCCTGAACATGACCTCCTGTGCACTGTTTGTATCTTGTTTACTTGCTCCCTTGCTCACTCCCATTTGTCCTTGCACCTTAAGGCACAGACACTCACAAGGATGTCCTCTGCCTGGTCTCCACTTCGATCCTTTGCTTAGTCACTCACAAATACCCTGGCAGCAGCATCATCCCTTTCTCCCTTTGGCTTTTTCCCTCCATGTTATCTGGCCCTCACCATCTCTGTCTCAGCTATTTCTCCTGCATCTCTTCATCCTCGGTTAGCATATGCTGCCTCCTCATCCTCCTTATCTGTCCCAGGTTGTCTTTCAGCTGGCGTGAGTATGCCGCTGATCTCTCTGCTCAAAAGACACCGCTGCCTTTAGCCATTCCCTTCTTCCTTTCCTGCTCCCTTTCCTCCTCTCTCGCTCTCTCTCTTTCCCCAAGCTTAACTCTTAAATACCAGGAGCTCTTCCATAATCACAGCTTAGTAGTCTCCTTCCTTCCACCCATCCATCCATCTATGCATCCCTCCATCTCTTGCTTCTCTCAAGGGGAGTTCTTGTGTGGCTAACCCAGTTTTATTTTTTCCCCTGCTGAACCTCAAGAAGTTAAATGCACACTCTCATCAAGTAAAAGAAACTAAGGAAGTCTATTTAAATTCTAAGCAACTGCTATTTTCATCAGAGGAGACAGTTCAAGGGCAAGGCACTCTGTGATATTTTTGCTGGATTTTTACTATGTCTGTCTTCTGTGCTTGTCAGGGTGCATATCTCCGGCCATGCGAGAAGAGCAGGTCGGGTTAGAGCCAAGACTCTGCCAAGTGCAATGTTTGAGTTGTATATGACCTGCACAATAGCCCTATGGACCTCTATGGAACTGACATTTTGAATATCCATGTCAAAATCAGTATCTAGACAATGTCTTCAAAATTGTTACATTATGGTGGACTAAATCGGAGTAAACCTGTCTAAACCAATGGATAAAATAAAGATTCATTGGAAAATGGTTTACCAAATGAAGACAACAAAACTAAAAAAAAAACAAGCAGCAGAAGTAATAATAATAGAAAGGGTGAAAATAATAATAAAAAGTATAATAATAGTGTGTAAGTTACCTACATTTAAAAAAAAAAAGTTTAAATTGACTAACTTACCCTGTTCTATGTTGTAAAGTAGGTCATCTGTAGTTTGTAGAGGCCAGGGGAGGTACTACAGTAAAACTCTACTGTTAACCAAAGTGGTAAAGAGAAAGTTGGATCTGATGTTGCTGTAGAGGCCAGGAGAGGGACTAAAGTAAAATAATTACTATGCAGATTACCTACTTAACATTATATTACAGAGTCAAAGCATTTTTAAATTTGCTAACATTTTTATTCTAAAAACTTGCAGAGTACACCTTTTAAAGTAAATACCAGAATTAAATAACTATTACAGTCCTTCATGTAATTCTGAAATGTTAGCCCTGGTTTAGACCTTGCCAAGTCCTTGTTAGGTCCCTGTTTTCATCCAAGTAGACAGTTCAAGGGCAAGGTTTTTTTCTAAGCTTGGTTTTACTGTCCGTCTGCCAGTCTGTCTGTCTGTCTGTCTGTCTGTGCTCGTCAGTGTCTCCGTCCATGCGAAAAGACCCAGGTCTGAATCGAGCCAAGACTCCCTCCCGGCCTGGTGCTGGCCCTATGCCCATCCCTCATTAACGCACACTTGCAATCACATGCAACCACACGCACTGTAGAGAACTGCACAACTCAGCAATCCTTTAGGTGCGTCTTGGAGCCACACTGGTCATCATGTGCTTTGTGCGTGTGTGTAGGAGTGTGGGGTGTTGTGTATGTTTTTGGGAGGCCGCGCTGCATGTTACTTCCACTCCATCTCTCTCATTACTTGCGGTCACTTGGAGCGTACGGTCAGGCTGGACGCGGCTTAAGAAAGAGCGCGCTGCAACTTGTCTTCACCACTATGGTCTGACAATAGAAGTGTGGACAGAAGTAGGCCGGCACAATACACGATAAAGTGCAATTATACTTATACTTAATTACTGTGAGCTTAGTGAATGTGCAATGGGAAAAAATATATTATCACAATTTTATTTGGATCAATATCAGCATTTTGATTGCATTTTTTTCTCATTCTCAGAAGACTGTAGCTTCATAAAACCTTTTGAACTACATGTATCCATTGCACATCCAACCCATGTTTATTACACCACTTAATACCATTTATTTTAGTTTTTCTATTAAGATGAACTCTGGCATTGATACAGTAAAACTGAGCAGAGCATAAATCAATGCACTGTATAACAATCCAACTGTCTTCTCAGATTAGCAGATGGGCATATAACCTTATATAGGACCTCTATGTAACTGGCATTTTCAATCTACATCATCAGTGTCCAAATAATGCAACAAAGCAAAGCAAAATTCAGTTGTCAATGCATGGTTAGTTCCTCATACCCTGATTTGTGTACAGTTTCAATTCCTTCTTTCACTGTCCAAATTTGAATCCTTTCTCACTTTTGAGAGACCAATGTAGATTATTGTTCCCGTAAGCAAAAACAGTATCCCACATGGTGAGCAATTAACAAGTCGTGTTTGACAGCTAGCTTGTTTGCCAGCTTTCCGTCTGGTTGATTTGAAATGTTCTTCTATTAATTTGCTACTATTTTACATAGACATGGGTAATTGTCTATTTTTGCCTCTGTACTTAGTGTTTTACAATTAAGCAGTCACTACCAGCTGCATAAATTATGTCTGCTTAAGTTGTTCCTTTGCCTGAGGTATTTTTATTATTATGTTTAACTGTTAGCTACTACTTACCCTAGTTCGGCATGTTTGTTTTTGTTCCTTGCTATTAACACAACATGCATATTACATTTTTCCCATTGGCTCATACAACAGCTGTCCTGCTTTCAACCACTAAGTAAATTTCAAATGTGTTTGGATGTGTCTTATGCATCGGGCCCATGGTAGAACCCTGGGGTAGCTCCTTTTACTTTTGACTCTTGAATCTTTTATCACCAGAAGGCTAGAATAAAAAATGAAACATCTCCCATAAAAAGATTTCAAATAAGGACAGTTGTGATTTCAAGCAGTGCATAAAAAATGACCGGACGATAATGTTTTTTGAAGAAGTCCCCCTTTGTGACATCCCTTCTGGTCTGAGTACAATGGGGTTGCTGTGTCCAAGTTTTGTGTGCACAGATTGCTGCCGTGATGTGTCCCAGCGCCTCCAAGCTGGAAGTGATAATGCAATTCTTGTGTTCCTGTTACGAGTGGACACGAAGGGGCCGCCTCTCGCTTTTTCTGTGCGGGAACGGAAATGTTTAACAGTCCTTTGCCATAAAAAATGAGGTGCAGAGAGCTTTGTGCTTTGGGAGACAGGTGGGAGAAAAAAATTGAAAGAGAGTAAGTGCACAAACTAAATGTCCTCCCCAGAGGCGTATGTTAGAAATGAGAAGTAACGAATGATGAAATTTTAAAAACGACAATTGGGAAATATTGGGCAAAGATGGTTTTGGACAACAGCCAATGTACCACCATTGGTACCTCAACCAGCATTTGTGAACTCCTCCTATAAAGGTGTAGTCTGTAAGTTTTCTAAAATAAGAAAAAGTTAAACATAAAAAAAATGTTTAAATTGACTATCTGATCCTGTTCTATGATGTAAAGTAGGTCGTCCGTTGTCTATAGTGGCCAAGGGAGGGACTAAAGTAAAACTCGACTACTATTGGTCAAAGCGGTACCCCACAAACTCTTATCTGATGTTGCTGTAGAGGCCAGGAGAGGGGAAAAAATGGAAAGAAAGATGCTCAAACTAAATTTCCTCCCACGGGCATCTGTTTAAAATGAGAAATAACGTATGATGAAAAAAAAAAAAAAAAATGCAAATTGGACAGATTGGACGGAGATGGGTTTGGACAAGACAGGGGAAAGTGTTGGAAACAGGAGACAGCTGTAGGAAGACAGTGTAGGGGAAGAAAAATCCAGGTGTAGACATCTGCAGACTACTTCCCCTTCCTTTTTCTCGACAAGAATCAGTGTTAAAAGAGTAATTCTGTCAGCTCGGTTCGCACTTAACAAGAGGGGACGGCCCGAGCTGGATTTTTAAATGGGAAACGACAATAAGAATAGGGCTGATTTGTCACTTTCAAATTTAGACAGGGATTTGAGCTGCCGACTCTACCGGTTAATCCTCTTCTGTGGGGAGAGTGCAGCGAGTGGAAAAAGGCAAGCTCGTGCAACAGAGAGCCACGTGCAGCTTAGCCAAGGCTGCTTGATCACTTTCAACACAGGGCTCAAATTAAAAAGTCATTTACTCACCTGTCCGCCACAGGGGGACTGAAGCGGGGCCAATTACGACGACAAATGTAACAGGAAGAAAGTAGAATTATGAAAAAAATTAGGGTTTGTATGTACGGGTGCGTGAAATCCTTGAAAACGGTTGAATATTAATGGTTGAAGATTTGATAAGTGCTTGGAAATGCTTTGAAGAAATGAATGAATATATTTTTAACAATTTATATCACAAAAATGACTAATGTTGTTTTTACACACCTAAAAGTCCACCCCTAGAACAGACAGATTATTCCTTTACCATTCTAAGGTTTGAAAACGTTGCCTTTAGAATTTCCCCGCAAATTTTTGTTATTGAGTTAAATTGGATTTTTTGTCTACATCTTCAAACTATGTAGTAACATTCTTTAACCACCAGGGAAGATAGTGCCACACCCCAAATTCTGCCAATGGTCACAGTTGTATGTTGCTTGAAAAGACCTGAAACTATACCTTCAAAGTGCCTGAAAAGTGCTTGAAATTCATCTTCAAAAAGTTGAACAAACCATGAAAAATGTTGCTTAAAATTTCAGCATTCTTAAAATTCTTGTTACCAACTTCAGGCGGCTCAGTAAAGGCAGGAAACATGGTTGTACGTGACCTTAAAGTTAGCTGAGCAGTGTCGGTGGTGCACTCCCTTGCCCTGGACATTAAGAGGGTGACCAGATTGGGAAGCGGTCAGAGGGCCTGTCTTTAGGGAGCTATCATAGTGTCAGAAAGCACTTAGAGCCCTAGACCAATGACCTCAGAAAGCCTGTGCACAGCAGTCACACTGGTCGCGTCACTGATTCCTTTGGTTAAAGGTGCAATAGGCAGAATAGACAGTGGAAACTTTTAACAGCAAGTTTTAACAGATCTGAATAAAGACGCCTGACTGATACTTTAGCTTTGGATGGTGTGATATCGTACTTTTTCAGATCAAAGTTAAACCTTTTTCAGTTGAGTTTTGAGGTACAGTACAGTGGACATGTTTTAGGCAGGTAGCCAGTGTCGTGTCATAAAATGCAAAGTGAGCAAGAGATTCTTTTGATTTTTTCTTTTTTTGGTGTGGATCTGGATTGCCATCGGGATTAAGGATTTTTTAAAGCTTCTAGTTAGTAATTATAATCACCTGGTTTTATCTCCACAAACCTATTGACTGGGATTAGCATAAAAAGACAGAAAGATGTGAGAAGCCTACAACCACTGTTCTTCAGAATGTATACAAGTGGACTTTTGTCTGCTTACAATGTTTGTAGTATCATAAAATATTAAGTAAGCAAGAGATTCTTTCTTTTTTTGGTGTGAATCTGGATAACAATTTTTTTTTTTTACAGTTTTTTATAGTTTATCGTAGCAACATTATATACAAGAACACTTTTAAAGGTTAAGTCGGGTAACCTAACTTAATATTGATAATAGTAAAATGTTTTGAAAGTTGAAAGAATGAAGTGAGGCCTGTGGTGTCTGGTACTGAAAGTCTCCTATGTTTGCGCCATAGTTAACAGAAGTATGCAGCCTTGTCTTGTTTGCAGTAACATTGCTGTTCAAATATCAGGCTCTGCAGCTGGATACCATGGGAGAGGAAGGGAGAGTTTAGTGTGAATACTGTATGGCTGACAAGTCTTAAGGGAGGCCTTTACAACACTCTTTTAGATATCTGGATTTCTCCCTGGGTTTCTCAAAAGCTGCAGCATACAAAGAAACACTAGTGGAAACCTACTTTTGCTTGTACTTTCTGTAGTTGCTCTGCCTTTATGTACTTCAGATCACCTTAAAACAGCAGTATTCGCTTCTTTGAAATAATATTTTATAGGTTGATTCACAGGCCCATATCCTTTATCGCTATTTAGGTCGGGGCTACTGGTTGTCACTCTGCTAGTAAGGAAAGTATGACAGCTGTGAAAATGTCATAACACATGGCACTGTATGTTTTAATAAGTAGGACAATATTGCAAGCCACATATGCTAGCTAAAGGCCACTGCGATCAAACACGAGATAAATGTCTTTGTTATTTTTGGCATTAGTTAATTTCTAAAATCTACAAACTGTGATATACCTTTTCTGTTGATATGGTTGTTGTTGTTTTTCTGGAGTCTAATCAACCACATAGAGAGCTTGAAAAACAGGAGAAATATCATTGTGTTGACAAAAAAAATGCAGATCATTTTGGAATCACTAACTTTTCAACTTCTAATTTGAAACCTTACAGACTAATAAAGTGAGCTTGCATGCGTGTAGGCATATATACAATTTTTGTCTCACGATTATTCTGGTCATAATAATTGCAATTAACAATAACATCACAATAATTAAAAAACAATGTGTACAGTT
>JAVQKG010012696.1:0-12454 GCA_036025885.1 Hypseleotris bucephala
GCGCTCCCTTAGAGATAGGGTGAGAAGCTCAGTCACTCGGGAGGAGCTCGGAGTAGAGCCGCTGCTCCTCCGCATCGAGAGGAGTCAGCTGAGGTGGCTCGGGCATCTGTCTAGGATGCATCCTGGACGCTTCCCCCGGGAGGTGTTTCAGGCATGTCCCTCTGGGAGGAGACCCCGGGGAAGACCCAGGACACGCTGGAGGGATTATGTCTCTCGGCTGGCCTGGGAACGCCATGGGATCCCCCCAGAAGAGCTGGTTAAAGTGTCTGGGGAGAGGGAAGTCTGGGGATCTCTGCTTAGACTGCTGCCTCCGCGACCCAACCCCGGATAAGCGGTAGAAGATGAGATGAGATGAGAATTATAGATTTTCCCCCCTCTTTAAATACGTGTGTGTTGATCTTGAGCCCCAAATGAGTTTTACTATTGTGGTTTCTGTGGGGCTCTGACACACCTTTTTGTTTGAACTTTGTCTGAGAATCCTTGCACATACACAACAGTGGTGTTGACATGTTCAGTTAAACTGTTTTGCTTTACATAAATCTATGTTAGTGTCACTAAGTTTTTATATATCAAATAATTTAAACAGAAACTGTTTTATATACGTTCATTAATTAGTAAAAACAATAAATCAGACTAACCCAGTGTCTGCTACATTGGAGGCAGAACTGTGGACTTGAAAGTATGTGGTAGCCTATTTGACAGGTTGTTAACTGTTACTAGAAAACATTTTTGACAGTAGATATGTATGTAAGGATTGGTAGGTTAAAAGGGATTATACACAAGTGTGTGTGACTGAAAAGTGCGTTTGTGTGTCATATCCCCTTTACACTGCCCCCTGCAGGTCAACAACAAAGCCAACACAGTGACCAGTCCTAAAGACACTGGCCCTGCCCCTGCACTGGTATTGACACAGTACCTCACCCACACTAAACCTCCCCACGTCACCCCCTGTGGAGGAGGTACAGGTTCACCCTTCACACAGCGTCTCAGTCATCATCTTTTCTTTCATTTTGAAAATATTTTTTTGGACAGCAGTAAACTGAGGTTCACTAAACTTGAGGCTATCCCTGAATGAAGTAGTGTGTAAATGCTCTTGTGCCTGCACAGCATGCCCAAGCTTGAGCATACACCAGTAACAATGAACTACTAGTACTCATAACTGACATTAATTTTTATGTGTTCATTTAATAGACTTAGCATGTGTAGGACATGTATATTTAACATGTTGATATATGATGGGCTGGACCAAAAAGCTTTTACATCCATTGATCACAGACGTTGAATAGGGCAACCTCTACCTCAACCCTCACCCCCTTTACAAATCCTGTTTATTGCTAATCACATGTGTTTTGTGCATTAGCGCTTTCATATCATATGCCATATTGTAGCCACAATTGTTACATTTTTATCAAAACTGTGTCAAGAGATAATAAGTGCTTAGATTTGTTGCATTAGTTTAGGTAAGCTGTAAAGACTGTATTTAGTGGTTTGGATGCCTCTTATGGGCTTGTGCATGCTGCCTCTGACTCGTTGCTGATGTCAGGTCACATGACCACTGCTGCTTTGCATGATGTCAAACACTCTCTGCTTTCCCATTTGGTGCTGTGTTGATGACGCATGTGGCACATGGCATCTCTTTTTTCTGTGCAGCCTGCTTTGTGGTTCATCATGTACACTGCACACACACACACACTGCAGACAGAGGCTGGCTGATGAAGTTATAATCTGGTGTAATCTGGCTGAGTGATTAGAAGCACTGAGCAAGTCATCAGGATCGATTCAGATTCAGGCCTCTGGGGTTTCTGATGAGAGACAAGATGCAAAACTACACATGATTTATACATATAGATATATACAGTAAGATACAGACACCCACCTCTAGCTTTTCACTGACCACTCTCTTTTCTTATAGGAACCACAGACAACTGTCATTCATAACCCAGTGGATGGAAACAAGGTATTGTAGAGTTTATGATAAGGGTGGGCGATATGGGACAACATCTGTTTTCAGATATGACCTTATTTAACCATTAGCAAATTGAAACTAAAAGTACATTAGCTAGTCACAAAAAATAGGGCTACCTTTGGGTAGAATTAGCAGAAAATGATACTGCATATTATTTAGGAACATTGTGTAATTTCAAAGGATTATTTTGTGTTTTTGAGTTTTAAAAAAGTTTTATAAAAATGCAGTCCAATCAGTCAAAAGTAGGACATACTTTCAGGTTATGTTAGGTTAGGAGGGTAGGTAAGGAAATTAAGAGGTTGTCCTTTCCTATTCAAATAGTAAAGCATGTCCAAACTTGTGCGTAATTCAAAATGCATGTGTATGTTGATCTTGTGCTTGTCGTTTTTTAAGGAGTCTATTGAAAGTGCCAACACCACCATAGAAGACGAGGATGTGAAAGGTATGTAGTCCTCCAGTCAATACATTATTGTCCTGTCTATTTTATACTCCATTAGTTATCAATGATTCCTAAATTAGTCCCAGTCCACAATAATATATCTCTCCTCCTGAACAATGATCCCTGTTTATTCTTCTTTACAATCCTCCATGTTGCCTTTGCAAGCACTTCTATCTGACTGTCAACATACTGATTTGTGTATTATCCCCGCCCCATATGAATGCTCGGCACACACCCACTCCCCTGTCCAGCTCTGCGTCTAGGCAGCTTAGTGAGCGGCCTTTTGAGCTCTAAGAGTCGCTCCTCACAGATGTCAGAGTCCAGGCCTTCCTCTACAGTTCAGAGTAAGTCCCAAGACACTGACAAGAACTGCCCTTTGTTGTTCAGGAAAGTAAACTACATCAACCCCTGTGTTTCTGAAGGTTCAATGTGTTTCCTTCTGGTTTTTACATTTTACATTATTTGTCTTTGTTTTGCCTAAATTAAGTAATTCTTTTAAATTCCCCCAGCTTGCACCAATAACAATAAAGGTAACTGTCAACATTATGTCAATATACTAAAACTGCTTTTGTAGAAATACTGTGCAGTCGTTTTTGTTTGTTTCTTATGAGCTTTGTTGGAAAAGACTCATTTCATCGCCTGAAAAAACTATTAGTGATGGAAGACTATAGCGTAATAATAATACATTGTCAATATTTGTTTCAGTTACTATTGATGGTCTTTCATTTCTAATACTTAAACCTGCTAACTCGTAGATTAGAACCTGTTTTGACCTGTTAGTTTGTTTGTTTTCTGCATTGAGACCTACTTTTGCCTGATATAAATTAACTACCACTTTATTGTGAATGTCTAAAACTTAAGATGTCGTGTGGTGTTGTGTTGCAGCCCGCAAACAAGAAATCATCAAAGTCACTGAGCAGTTGATTGAGTCCATCAACAATGGAGATTTTGAGGCCTATGCGTATGTATTTGTCCTCTTTTTGAATATTTTATAGTTACAGGTGAATTTATTAACTTTTCTCTTTTTCTTTTGCGATTATGTACAGGAAAATTTGTGATCCTGGTTTGACCTCCTTTGAGCCTGAAGCTTTGGGAAACTTGGTAGAAGGACATGACTTTCATCGCTTTTACTTTGAGAATGGTAACTTCTTATTCCATGTTTTCTGGATGGACGTATTTGCAGTTTTGCTAAGAAATAAAATGGATAATATAGATTTCAGGTTATCTCTGCTCATCCGGAAATGAATGATAGTGAGAATATATACTGTATATATATTCATGTAAATCTCACTAACTGGCCATTTTCTAGGATGTACTCTGCCTATAGAATATAGTGATGATTCAGTCACCTATTATTTTTTATTATTAGTTAGTTACATAGTGTGCCCATTTAAGGTTAACTGGTTTCTGGGTAGTTCAAATTTATGAAGAAATAACAACGCTTTTAAAAACACAATTAAATAAAAACTCAATCCTTTGTTTTTGCTGGCTTTTCTACAAGTTACATTGAGTGCTCATTTCTATTATTTCTATTATTAGTTAGTTACATAGAGTGCTCATTTCAGGTGAACTGGTTTCTGGGTATTTCAAATTTATGAAGAAACAACAATGCTTTTAAAAACACAATTAAATAAAAACTCAACCCTTTGTTTTTGCTGGTTTTCCTACAAGGATAGTGTGGTGATTATGGGCTGCCCTTGGAGCAGGAAAAAAAAATCTCTAATGAATAATGGCTGCTAAAAATGGAAGAATGTCCTCAGTCTGGATCAAAATAGAGCAGATCAACCAGATATGTCCCAGAAACCTCAATCACTTGGCACTCACGCCTGTCCACAATTCAGCAGCAACATATGCACTCTTTTCTCATACCAGTGGTTCTTTGAGTGGTTTAAACAATAATATTAATATCACTATTGTTTACTGTCTTGTAGCCCTCTCTAAAGGGAATAAGCCAGTGCACACTATCCTTCTGAACCCACACGTGCATTTAATTGGGGAGAACGCGGCCTGCATCGCTTATATTCGTCTGACCCAGTACATGGACAGCAGTGGCATGCCTCGCACCATGCAGTCTGAGGAGACCCGTGTGTGGCACCGTCGTGATGGAAAGTGGCAGAACATTCACTTTCACCGCTCTGGTTCGCCAAGCATCCCATCCCAGTAAGAAACACACCACAAACCAACTATCTGCCATCATTTTGTCTCATTACTAGTCCTAAAAAACCCTGGTTAACTTATTAATTTGAAATATTGGTGAAATAACCAGGCAGAAGACTATAAGACTAATATTATGACAGATGCTGATTAGTCATGCCTGCTCTACTTCACATGATTTTTAAATCCTAGGCTACAGATGTCTGTAATTTAGATTGTAGATAATAGAATAAGAGAATTGAATTTCTAATTACAAACAGCACATAGCCTACAAAAAACACAGCAGCAGCTATTTATAAGAGGAATAATGGGGTTTTTATGACATCTTGACCACCTGAATTTGAAATCATGTGGATAAAATGTTGCATGATGGTTGCATTTGGAAAACACCTAAAACACCATACAAATGAGACAAAACATACCGGATCCTTTAACAGTGTGTTATTGCAAATGTAAGGCAAGAATAGTCATGTACTTCAAGCCTGTACACTTCATGATTTTTCCTCTCTTTTTTACCAGTTAATGAAATGTCAGCCTGAGGTCTGAAAAGATAGCATCAACAGTAAGGCCATCCACTAGCCAATAGCTGACCAGTGAGCGCTCTCTTACCTCTGACCCCTTTATAAGGACACGACCATGCACAGGACACAACTACATTTACTGTAATGGACTTCATTCTGACGCTCCGTTGGTCGGATGCACACCGTATTTGGACATTTGAAATTTCTTTGTTTTTTAAGGTGTTTTGGTATGCCTTTTAAATATAAAAATAGACATGTTTAAAATATACTACTGTAACCTCTCCCAAATCTTAGTTCTGTATTTTTATGTGTATTTATGTGTGTGCAATACAGAAAACATTTGGAAAGATCAGAATGTTCAAAACAAGCTTGCTTTATTTCTGGTGATGTATATACCTACATTGTGATTGTTGATGAAAATTGACATTGAAATGGCTATTCTCGCTGTCAGACAAATTTAAAACTTTACATTCAATCTAGTTTATGAGCTAGGCTACATTTATGTTTGCTATGAGCTAAGTCATACTGTTTTGAATTGTCCGGTTTTAATATTAGCCTAATTTAAATGTAAAGAAAAGCAAAGCAGCGCACACTTTGCATTAAGATATGTTTGCCTTTATTATCAGTGAAATATGAATTAAGAGAATGTAGCATATATGTAATATATGAAAATTCAAGACTATTGTGTAGTGCATGGGGGGTAATGTGAGTAAGATCATATGAAACTATAATATCTTCTGTTTGATTTGTGGATCACTGACTAGTTTGTTTACATATGTTATTAATGTTGTGCATCAGTCCTGTTTCAAACGTTTCTAATGTCTGCCAATATCATGGAGCTGTAAAAACACAGTAAGCATATGGTGTGAATATCCAACCCTCATATCGAAAGAAATGGTTGCTCAAGCACCCATTACACTTTGTATAAAGAAAACTAGAAGACAGCAAGCGCGTTTTCATAATGTTTGTACTGTACTGTATGAGTGTATGTAAGGTTTCTGTTGGCATCTTACCTCTTGTCATTTCCAGTGTTACTTCACATCAGTGTGTTGCCAGTTGTACAGAGACAGTGGAGTAAAACTATGATGAATTAAAGGCACTCTAGACTCTTTGAGGCAGCAACAGGAGGCCTTCCTGGACGACCATAACAAGACAGTGGTCAGTGGTCACTTTGCTGCTGTGAAACAGTGTCTTTGTCATCATTACTGTTTGCTATTCAAAATTGGTTTGTCTTCTTTCTTTCTTTTTTTAAGGGGAAAATATGATAAAGATTTCTTTTGATGAAATGTATGATGTCAATGCAATGCACCACTCCTTATCCGGTGTATGTACTGTTGCCAGCGAGGCAATGGATGGCTTAACATGTTTAAGAAATTAATAAAATCAACTTAAAGATGTGATAATAAATAAAGAATGAACACAATCGTCTCTGTCTCTACAGGATACCTGTTAGCTGCTCAATAAAAAAAAACGAATAAGAGCATTATTAACATATCAGGACTGGTGGATAACACATTTATGGTAGAACTTGCCTTACTATTTCATTTAAATTCCATTTAACTGAAAATAGTAACGTTCAGCATTTCTCTCCAAATAGTGATATCTAGTGGTCTTCAGCAGAACTGCAGCCTGAACTGCAAAGGGCTTTTTCAAACCTACTTAACATAAATGTGTGACTTTAATCCAGTAACTCGTGTAATAATATTTGAAGACTTTTTTTTTTATCAGCCATGGACACACTGCAGTCATTTTATTTTTGAATTCTGATACAGTAATTCATGCCCTAAATATTTATACATATGCAATAATTTAATTATATAACTTCATCATCACAGAAGGATGCTCAAAATAAAAGCATACCTATCACAGTGAACGTCCACTAGTTTGCACTGTACATTTCTCTAAGTCACAAAATAAACAGTGAGTGTGAATAAAATCCATTAAATGTAGTAGATACATACAGTACAAAGCTTAGCTCGCAGCTGTGAATAATGGCATAGGAGGATTTTCATTGACATTTAGGAGTGGCAATGCGTATTGTGTTATGTCCCTTTATACACTGCTGACAGAAACTAGTGTGGTCACACCCTCACTCATTCACAAACATATTCAGTGTCAAACTCATTTTAAAAAAAGCTCTACCACATTTTCAGATCAGCAGATCAAACAAACATCATCCAATGATGGCACTTTAAAAAAAGAAGAACAAAAACTGTCATAAAATAAATGTTACATTCAATGCAATACATGAGAAATGACATAAACATCAATGACATAAAATTAACAACACTTTTTGGAGCATTGCAGCACTTGACACATGCATGGACAAACGCACAGACATTTTATACAAGACAAACCCTTTAAGTTGTCACCATTCATACAACATGAATCATGATTGATATTTGCAAAAAATATAATATAGACAGAACACGGTGTAACATCACAGAAAGGAAAACATCTAGAGATTGAAAATGGAGGCAGCCAATATATCTATAAGACTAATATAATGACAGATGTTGATTAGTCATGCCTGCTCTACTTCACATGAGTGATTATTAAATTCTAGGCTACAGATGTCTGTAATTTATAGATTATAGATAATATAGGATTTCTAAAGACAGATAGCACATAGCCTACACAAAACACAGCAGCAGCAATTTATATGAGCAAATGAGGTCTTTGTGACATCTTGACCACCAGGATTTGAAATAATGTGGACAAACTCTAACTGTATCAGTGAGCGGCAGTGTGCTGTGACATAGAAGAGGTCTGCATGTTATGTATGTGAATGTGTGAATAGGATTCCTTGGTATTTTGTTCCTCTACCACAACACAGCTTTTTCTAACATGGAAAAAAATCTGAAAAAGAACTAAAGACTTTCTTTGGTCACATAAAGGCAAAATAAATAAAAGAAACATAAATGAACAAAATGGTGATTCGATTGGGAAGACTGTGGTAGCTTTGAGGTGCAGGAGCACACTCTGGGATTGCATCGGGCTAATGCATAGGATTTAAGGGGAACTTTAGGCTTAGGGCCCGAACCAGGAAGTGGGTTCAAGTTCTTGTCTACTCCTCCTCTTCATCAGTGTCTTCATGTTTCTGTTCATAATAGTGGTGAAAGAGCTGGTGGAGATGCTGCTTGAGGTCAGATGACTTTGAACCTTTTCTGGGGTTGTCCTCTCGCTCCAGAAGCACATGTTTTTTCTGACCAGCTCCCTTCACCACTGTCCGTCTCAGAGTGCGACCTTTACGCATTTGGGCCCTGTGGGCGATAAACACAGACAGTAAGGAAAAGAACACACGGGTAAGAATTTTAAACAGGGTTGCTATGGAAATTTAATAGAAATAGATCATCCACTGCAACTACAAAACTAACAAGTGCAAGCCAAAGTGTCATGCTTTGAAAAGTGTCAGGAAGGTTAAAAGTGTCGTCCATGGACTCATAAATTTTGATTGTTTAGAATAAAAATTTAAAATAAATAAAACCTTACTATGTACTATACCATTAATGGGAGGGACTAAAAAAAAACCCACTACTATTGGTCAAAGTGGTAACCCATAAACACTCATTTGATGTTGCCGTAGTGGCCAGGGGAGAGACGTAAGTAAAATAATAATAATGCCAGATTATCTACTTTACATCACAGTGTCATGGTTAATTTTAAAATTATTTTTTATTTTATAAAACTTACAGACTTTATCTTTAATGTGATACTATTATTGGGACCAGCCAAAAGTTGGACAATTTCAAATATTAAAAGATTTTGGAAGACAACACACATAGTTTTCTTACATATGCAATTTCTAATTCTAACTGTCTTAACTTCAGCCTGTGTCCTTTCAAATTTGTGGTGTTTTGTGATTTTAACAATTGGCTTGATGTTATTGCCCAGTTTTATATTGTGAGTCATAATGAGGGTTGTAGGTGTTTACAACTGTATATTTGTTGTTTTTAAATATGTTTATATGTTCACATGTAACAAGAACAAGTGAATTATTATGACAACAAAGGTCAGTATAATATTATTAGTAAGTATATTAAAAAGGTCAAAGTTAATTCCCTTACTGAATTTGAAAATTTTAAACATGAAAAGAAAAAGCTAGTAATATCACCTTCCATTAAAGTACATGCAACATTGTTAAGGTTTTTATGTTTGAGATCAAACATTAGTCACAACCACACTGCCACAAAAAAAATGACTCCACACCTCCTGACCAAAGTACCATCCTCTGTGACAGTCTCCCTCTCTACCACACAAGGGAGCTCTGTGTCTTTAAAACCACTCATATACCCTAGTGCCTGGTAGTATGAAAAGGAAAATTAAAGTAAGAAATAAAAATAATAATAATTCCATCACATACAAATATATATTTAAAATAAAATGTATTAAAATTTAACTAACCTGTCCAAAATCGTCTTGAGCGGTGGGTAGGTCAGATGCTAAGGACATGTCGCCCTGGTGTGTCATAGTCCTCTCTCCCTCCAGCACAACTGTCCTCTCAACACGACTGACTTTACCACTAGCTTTGTCTTGCTTTGATGAACCCGCACATTCAGTAAAGGTTACCTAAATGCAGAGGTGAGTAGAGAAACCAAAAGTTGTAATGAAATACTAGTGAACATGTGACACTATTGATAGGAAGACTGCAGCAGTTGTTGAGGTAGGATACACACAACACAGAGAGAATTCAATAAACAATAAAAAGATAACTAAATGACAGCTTTATGAAATTTGTGCTGCATTAAAGTGGAAGTGAAGAGTTAATTTGCAAAAAAAATTGAGCTGATGCTTTTGTTGTAATATTGTTTTTGTACAGAGCTGTTTTCAAAAGTCACATCTATTTTCATGCAATACTATACTTTGTTTATGCCTCTTCACCAAAGGTTAATGAATATCTGTAAACTTCCTAATACAAAAAAATCTTCAAACATTTTTAAAGAGTTATCTACATCAGCAAAAGAACTTTTCAAGTACAATTCCAACTCAGTAAAAATGAAAATGAGTAAATATACTTATTGTCATACACACACCTCTGAATGGTCTCCTTCACTCTTCACTATTGTCCGTTTGACCACTTTGGAGTATCCATCTCCTTTGGATGCACTGATACTGCCCTGGGTGGCTCCTTCCTGTTCGTGCTTTGTACCATCAGAGGAGGTGCATTTGCGAATAACTTTACGGGTAACCTGAAGAAAATGTAAAATGTACACACAAAATGTACTTGTTTAAAAACTTGGCAGGTCAGGGATTGGTCTGAACAAATAATAATAAAAAACAAATAAAACCTTCTTGACAACAATGTGTCCATGTTCATCCTTGTATTTCTCTTCAGACACGGACTCTGGAGGCATGTCCATCAGTTCATCTGCCTGTATGGAGAAAATTGTTTTAGCTTTCAATTAAATGAAATGTTATACTAGAACAGGGGAATATATACAACATTTGCATTTTTTTAAAGGTTAGGTAAAATGAAATAGAAAACACAGCAAAAAATATTCTTCACAATTCAGCCATCTGTGCAAAACCAAGTGGCTGAAAATGTAAAAACACTTAAACCTTTTTGGAGACACTATAAAACTCCTGCTAAACAGACTTGTAATAAACCCCACACATCATGCTAAAACAAATACCTTAATGATAACCCTTCTTCGAATTATCCTTGTGGTCAAAAATTCCTCATCAGAACTTTCTGACAGTGTCCCAAGTTGTGCTTCAATCTCCTGATTAATAAACATAAACCATGTGAAATGAAATAAACAGTGATTTACAGCATTTGTGTTTTAAGCAAAGCAAGCAGTGGCTAGAGTGTTATGGTGTACTTTCCACTACTTTTTATTGATATTCATTAAATATTGGAAAGTACATCATGGCAGTCATGACCAAACAGCTACACCATGCTTGTGATTAGTTTTGATTGGTGATGTAAAACATGGGTTAGTGATTGACTGAGCAAGCGGTGGTTATAGGTGATAGTGACATGCTTTCTGTAAAAATAAATAAAAAAATTAATATTAAAATCATCATAAAAGTTAAAACTTTTATCCAGGGTCGCATTGTTGGGGGCCATTCCTTGGTGAAGCAAATATAACTTTTGTAAGCCAAACACTGGGGTTAGTTTGCACACTTGGTTCCATCTTACCCTACAGAGAGATTGATTAGCGTCATCATCATCACTATCTTTGGCTCCAATTTCACAAACAGTGGTCTTTTGTGGAGCCTCACACAAAGTGAATTCCTCATCTGAGCTGTCGTCTTCATTTTCCTCTTGTACAAAATAAAGAGGCTCAGCATGAGAAAAGTGAGAATCCTCGTAATCTTCGCTTCCAGAGGGTAAGAGAGTTGCTTGAAACATCTTCTCTTGCTTCCTTGCATAGGGACCATGTTGTTGATGCGACCTTGTACTTAACTCTGGTTCGTCAGGTTCAGTCTCTGAGAAATCCGAAGCTCCCTGTTTGCAGTCAAAATAAGCCTCTGTGTCAGAAAATTCAAAACTTTCTGCTTTGGTGTGAACAGGCTTTTTGTCAAATGTATTCGTGAGCTCTTCGTAACCAGGTGGGATGCAGTCCTCATCCTCTGAAGGTGACAATGGCTGCTCAAGTGGCTTAGTGTCAAATACCTCCACTGGTGTTCCGGTTTCTTCTGAGTACTGTGAACTGGTTCTTGGCTTGTTCTTGTCGAAAGGCCTTTCAAATGTCTCTGGTATAAGTTCCTCAAAGCCAAAAAATCTTGATGTAACAGTCTCTTGTGCAACAGACTGGGATGACGCATCAGAATAGTCAGTGTCTTCAAATGTATAGGCGTCGGGTACATCAGGATCTTTGAAAGAGTCTTCAAAAAATGTGTTCTTGTAATCTCTTTGAACAATATCAGCTGGGTAATGTTCACCAAGGCTTTCCACTTCCACCAAAAAAAACATTTTAGCTGTGTTGTCATCAGTTTGCATTTCTCTAGAAATGTCCATATCCTGCTGATGTTCTTCAAGGAAAGTTTGATCCTGGCCATTGCCAGGGCTTGCCTCTGATACAGGTTCAAATAATATAGATTTATCTTGTTCAGTCTGTGGAGTGTGTTCTATAATTGGCGGGGGCTTTAAAGTGTTGGGATCTTGAATAGTGGACACTAGTACATCATAATCTTCAAAAAGCTTGTTCTTGTCTTCTCTTTGAACAGCATTAGCGGGGCAATCTTCATTGAGACTGAATTGACTATCTGCTTGTTTTGTCTGACCAGCATCCACCACTGAACATATTTTAGCTGTGGTGTCCTCAGTTTGCATTTTACTGTGAATTTCCAGATGATGTTCTTCAAGGACAGTCTGATCCTGCTCATTGCCAAGGCTTGAATCCAAAACAGGTTCAACTAATAGGCCTA